>JABUQX010050531.1:40000-65740 GCA_015478945.1 Trachelipus rathkii
TACTCTAAGTAACCTCTGGAAATTTCTAGAGGTATGAAATTCCAAATTTTGTTTCTTTAATAAATTAGTAACTGTTTGTCATACAGAAAACATATTGAATAATTTAGTTATATAGCTTATCAAATTAGTTGTTTAAATTTTTTAAGGTCTGGGGTGAGGAGACCCTTTGAGATTTCAACCTTCCATTGTGTTGAGCTTCACCTCTTTGATTAGTGTACTCCAAATTATTGAACACTTTTGTGTGTTAATTTGCCTGTTGGACCCACCATACCCTCATGAAGGTATTGTACACAGGCCATTATGAAGCATATGCTAGAGCAATAGTTTTAATTATTGATTTCACTGAACTTAAATATTTATAGCCCCTTCTGTTAAGTTTTTTTTTAGTGTTTTCCTCTCCTGTCTAAAATTTAAAAGAGACTAATTATTTAAATATTGTTCTTAAGGGGACGTTGCGCGTATGGATTTCCTAACTTTTAAGGGTAGAAATCATCAATTCTATGATTTTTAGGTTTTAACACTTTCTAGTGTAGAATTTATCTCTTCGAATGGTCTGGTTATTTTTAACAGGCAAGAAATATTTTATTCACAATATACAGGGGGATACGGGGGGGGTATTCAATTTTGGTAAGTCATAAATGAAAAATCCTGATAACCTTTTTATTATTCATGTGATCATCATGAAACTTTCGGAGCAAGTATAGTTGGGGAAGATACACATTTTTTGTAAAATAAATTTTTTGACTCTGATAACCATTTTGCCTCTGTGCATGGGAAAAATTTCTAATATTTTCAAAAGTTTCCCCATATGCAGCGGCAAACCCCTTGAGTTTACAAAACATTTATCTAAACAAAAAATGTAAACCTTGACTAGTAGTATATGATCTAAAAGTTTCGTATTGATTGAACAAAAAAAAAAAAAATTTATCATGAATTTTTTTCTTGGCAAAAAAAAAAAAAAAAAAAAAAAAATTGGAACTGGTGGCGTTTAACTTTTTTTAATATTTTTCGATTGCAATGAAACTTTCACAGCTTGTGCTACCTCTACAAGATATACATATTTTATTTAGATATATTATTTGGTATGCCCAACAGTTTTGCCGCTGATCACGAGAAAACTTTGAAATGTTTCCCATGAGCAGCGACAAATCTGTTGGGTATACAAAAATTTTCTCTAAACAAAAAAATTTGTCACCTTCCCCAATTAAATACGCTCTGCAAATTTCAAACTGATCGCATAAATAATAATAAAAATTATGGATTTTTTAATTTTTTGAGTTGCGCCTAATTTTTTTAATGATTTGGTGTCACGCCCAACTATTTATTATTCATCTTGCATAGAATGAAATTTTATTGGCCTTTATAACTCGACGATATGCACATCTTTATTTAAGATAAATTTTAAGTGCTTTAATTTGTTTTATCTAAAAGGAAAACTCTTTAAAAATTTAAAGATTAAGAGCTCAAAACTTTGGTATACAAAAAATTTATTCTTAAACACAATATGTGTATCCTTTCTAATTATATATGCTCTGAAAGGTTCGTATTAATCTGATACTATAAAAAAGTTAAATTACTATTTTTCTTTTTTAGTTGCCAAAAAAAAGCAAAAAATAAGAAAAATTCAAAATTAATTGATGCGCATTTATAACATTTTACTATTCATCTGATTAGAATTTAATTTTTACAACTTGTAAAAATGGCGAGATTAAAACCCCAACCATTTTTTTTTCATTATTTATTTTTTAAAAAATTTTTTTTGTTTTTATAACCAACGGTTTGGCCACTGCTCACAGTTCAACTTCTTGGCACTATTTTACTAAAAAAAACTTTTTTTTACATTGAGCTGCTATCTCAGGGTATAACAAAAAATCCAAACACTATTTTAATTATTTTTCTTTTTTTTCAATTTTGTATGCAATTGAACTACAATTTTGAGTATGGTGCATGCAAATATAAAAACATTGCATATTCATAAAACTTTTAAATTTCATGGAAAAAAAAATGTTGAGATTTAGCATAAAAATCAAAATAAATTTTTTTTCTCGTAATATATGCTACTTATTTGCTGATGGTTATTTCTAAAAACATATATGCCTATGGCAAGTATTTAAGTGAAATCCGCTTGCAAAAAATCTTTTGTAGTTAAGCAGAAATTCACTGTTAAAAATTGCTGATTTAAAAATGTTTAAAAATACTGACTCATTGAATTTGGGAAGAAATTCCACAAAATCTAAACACTTTTTTGCATTTGTCATCAAAACAAATATTGTCAAGAAATCTTTCCTCTTTTGGTCTATAATTTATCCCAAAAAATTACATTAGTGTTTTTAGGAATCCTTACGCGCAACGTCCCCTTAAGTATATATATATAGTATATATATAATATATATATATATATATATATTATATATATATATATAGTATTATATATATAATATATATATATAATATATATATATATATATATATATAATATAAAATGTGACAAAATTAGAACTCCCATATCGATCAAATTACAAAATGGTGGCGCCCACAGGGCGCCATTCTCTCTCCTTTTTGTTTAACTTTTCACAGCAGATTTACCTAACCCAACCCACCAAATCCACGAAACTTATAACTTACGCAGACGACATCATTCTTATCCCAAAACCCAGACGTAAACATAGCCACACACATACCCAAGAATATTTACATCAATTAGAAAATTGGTTAAGCTCCAAACAAGAATGACAGCATCCCCCTTAAATCCTCATCACCCTTAACACTGACCGTCACCCATCCTCCCTCCATCCTATAATCACCTGAACAATAACCCTCTTCCGTTAAACAAAACCCCAAAAAATATAGGACTTACTTTATGACACACAAACATGACGTTCTCCCCCCACAGCGACCAAATCACTTCCTCAACCCAACGAAAACTAAACAACCCTCCGAACCCTTCTCAACACAACTCTCAGCGACAGAAACCACACACTCCACCACAACTTATAAACACTCCTCAGAAACACTTTAAACTATGCCTCACCAGCATGGTTCCCAGCACTCTCAAAAATCAACAACACAAATAAATTACAAATTTCTCAAAATACAGCCCTTAGAATTATCACAGGCTGCACAAAAAACCACCCCAATTTCCAACATTTTACACGATGAAACTTCCTTCCTCCCCATCTCCACACACTTGAGATGGTGGGGACTCAAATTCTATCAGAAAAACACGTAATCCTCCACCCTTGTCAAACCAAATCCTCTCCCACCCACCCCGACAAAGACTAAAAATCCCCCCCTTCTTCACCTGCTCAATCCTATTACAACACATACAACATAATTCCTCCCCCCCCCCCCCCACCGCCGTGGATTACACATACCCACACAATTCCACCGCCCCTCCCTACTAAACCTCCCCAAATAACAATTTACTAAAAACCACCCCCGCCCCAAAACTCTCCCCTAGTGAAGAAAACGCTGTTCCAGAGAGGCCAGAATCAACCTCGCTCGGATTCAGATCAGTCAACCACCCGGGCTCATTGCATTAATAAATACAGATTCAAACTAAACAACGGTCACCTCCCCCTCTTGCGCTAGATGTCACAATGCCCCAAGACACAATAGAGCACCTTCTTCTGAGGTGCCCTGCTCTCGACTCCCCTCGCACGCGATTTTCTCTATAACCTCTTTCCTTGACCTGTGGAACCGCAGAGGCGGCAAGCCGCTTCTGGAAGCAGTTGTGGCCCACCAAGTTAAGGTGGGCCAGGGGCAGAAGTAAGTAAGTAAGTAAGTAATATATATATATATATATATATATATATATATATATATATATATATATATATATATATTATATAATATATATATTATATATATATATATATATAAAATTTAAAAAGATATATATATATATATATATATGTTCTTAGGTATATATATATTTTGTTAAGGTGCTTCCACCCAGTGGCAGTGGTGTTTTTGACAAACTTAACAAAAAAATTTTGTATACTTATTTCATTACTAAATAAATAAAATTGTAGTTTATAAGTGCTTCCACTTAGTGTTAGCAGTATTGCCAAACATATTATAAAAGAAATAAATTATCTTTATATACTGTATTTAAACATGCTACCATTTAGTGGTAGTGGTACTGTCCATATATGAAATGAGTGGTACTAATGATCCCATGTAAAGAAATTGTATAATTTAAGTTATTGACACTATATTATGATCTAACCAGTTTATTTGCATGGCTTGGCAATCAAAGTTACATGTAATCATATTCACTTAACCTAACTAGTTCAGGTAGCGTCGGGCGGGGTGACCGGGCCTGGCTTTTTTAGAGGGGTGATTCGGTCCCCTCTAAATAAAATAAAAAATAAAAAGAAATAAAAATTTTCGCTCATTTAATAGCCACGCTGTAGTACTACAAGTTTTATTTAGATCATCTTTAATTCTAGGGAGTTTTTATATTTTTAAAAAATATAATAAATTAGGGTACAAAATGGTCTTCAATAAAATTACACTTTTGAAAAATGTGAGTTTTTTTAACTTTTGTTATAAAATGAAAAATTGTGGATGGATTTTAATTATTTTTTCAGTGTATACACTCGAGTATGTTAGCTTTAAACTGGCAAAGTAAATTTTTGTTCCAAACAGTACTAGTGGCAAAATCACGGTGCCTAACTTGGTTAGTATGTTAGCTTTAAACTGGCAAAGTAAATTTTTGTTCCAAACAGTACTAGTGGCAAAATCACGGGGCCTAACTTGGTCTGATTCACCCCGCCGTAAAAATTGATGATGGGACGACTCGGACCACCATTATTTTTCGTATTTTATGTATTATTATTGACATTTTTATTACGTATAATTAATTTTAATATAATAAATAGTTACTTATATTAAGTAAAACTAAAAATAAAAAAATGAAATTTATATGAAAAATACGAATTCCAAAGTGTCAAAATTTTTTAGCGGAGAGGGGTGAATCGGACCACCACATTTTTATTCTGATTTTATGTATCATTATTGACATTTCTATTACTTATTACTAATTTTAATATGATAAACAATTATTAAGTAAAAATTAAAATATAAAATTGAATTTATATGTAAAAGAGGAATTTAAATAGATTAAGACATTAAAGACATTAAGAATATAGAGACAGTAAGAAGCCGCACAGGCCTGTTGAGACTGTCCCAGTCAACCCACAAACCAAACATGCTCATGCAAATCCACAAAGCACCCTAGGGCTTGTCAAATTACTGTAACTACAAATTCACCAATTTGGCTAAGTCAAAACTAATGATATATATATATATGATACCCAAACCATCCACATGCTTAGCCAATTTGGCTTAGTCAAAACTAATGATAGGTATATATATGATACCCAAACCATCCACATGCATTAAAACTAAGTTATGGTAATGCATGCAGTCTAACATTAATAACTACTGTAACTAAAACACTGCCAATTTGGCTTCGTCTAAATATATTATATGATACCCTACCTATCCAACCCTTTCTTAAATGTTGCAATCAAGTCACACTCAACAACCTCCTGTGGCAGACTATTCCAAAATTTAACAACCCATTACTGAATTCATGCTTTCTTATATCAAGATGCATGCTTTTCTTCTTAATTTTTATATTATGCCCCCTTGGTCACCTTCCATGCTCTACTATGAAAAATTTATCTCGTATTATCAATAGATGTAAATATTTTGAGACTTGTATCATGTTCCCTGCTGAAGAAACGCCTTCTACAGAAAAACATTCCTAAACTCCTTCAGCCTCTCCTCATAGCTCTTACCCTCAAACCCAGAAATCATTCTTGTTGCCCTACGTGCACTCGCTCTAGCATATCTAAGTCTTTCTTTAAATAAGGGCCCAAACTGTGCACAATACTCTATTAACTGGCCTAATCCAAGCTATTTTATTACAATTTGACTTATAACTTCCTTGTGCTCTTGTAACAACTTGCGATTTATTATGCCCCAGCATCTTATTAGCCTTATTTCTAGCTTCCAAACACTGCATTAGCTACTCAAATTACTGCTTTATAATCACACTTTAATCTTTTTCTTGGTCCACATCAACCAATCCCCTTCATATCATAGTTAAAACTTTTATTTTGAGTAAACCTAAGGGAAGAACCTTACACTTTTTACTATATAAAATTCATTTGCCACTGATCTGCCCACCCAAGAATTTATCAAGATCATTTTTGAACCCAATATACATCCATCACTATTCCTAAACTAGGTAGGCCACTTTGGTATCATCGCAAACTTAGAAACCTTGCATTTCAGTCCCTGTCTAAATCATTATATATATGAGGAACAATAGTGGCCCCAGCCACTGAACCCTGTTGGACACCACTCTTCCACTATTTCCCAGGATGATTTATTGCCCATTTAGTTGTACACACTGTTTTCTATTTTGCAACCACTCTTTAATCCAACCAGGTACCACTCCACCTATCCACATTGCCCAATAACTTCATCAGCCTTATGTTGGAAACCTTATCAAAAAGCTTTGCTAAAGTCTAATATACAATATCAACTGATCTCCTCGGTCAATGCAGTCAGTAATGTATCCATAAATTCTAAAAGGTTTGACATGACCTACCCTTTCTGAAACTTGCTGGGAGTCATACAATACCTTGTTACCTTCTAAATATTTCTCTATATGACCTTCATTAACTTTTCCAGAACCTTTACAAACCAGAGATGTTAAGCTGACTTTGCCTATAATTTCCCAAATCTTCCTTACTACCTTTCTTATAATAGCACAACATATGCTGTTTCCAGTCATCTAGTACCTCTACCAAATGTGTATAGATCGCTTAAAAATCAAATAAAGTGCCTTTCAGAATTCTACCATATATACAATCTGGCCTGCAGCTTTACTTGGAGCAATATGATCAATAAACGCTTAATATCTTTTACATCAAAATCAAATTCTGTAAGTCTATTTGTTTACATGCATACAAGAACTATAGTCTCCAAACTATTATCTAATCTTTCCTCAGTAAATGCAAGCAAAATATAGCATTTTTGAAAATGTGACCAACTACTCCTTTTTATCTGAACCACTAAATTTTCAATCAATTTTAATTAGACCAATTGGTCCTTATTCTTACTTTTAAATTATAAGCTAAAAAACTTCTTCAGCTTTCCTTATTACTATTCCTGCTAAATTAATTTCTGCCTCTCTCTTTGCCTTCTTATTGACTGGTTAAGTTCATTTCTATTTTTCATATAATTTTCTAAATCATTACTACCCCTATACTATCCTTGAATATTTAAAACATCTACGCTTTTCATTAAGTTTCTCTCTTATCTCTCTATTCACCAAACAGGTTTTCTCTTTGCCACCCTCTATGGGGTTATCTTTAAAACATACTGACTGAATTATTAAACTTTGCTTAATATGCTTCCCACATGAATAAAAACAGTTTGGTCTTTAACGCTTTATCCAGTCAGTTGCTACTAAGCATGTCTTGAAATTGGTAAAATCGCCATTTCGCAAATCTATGATCTTTTTTATTAACTTGCAATTTTAGCCCAGATATCACATTCATATTAAATACTAATTATATTTGTGTCACAAGTCCTAAATTTTCCCTCAACTCTTAAACTTTCATCAACCATAACTTTCATCGTTAGTTAAGTATTAAGTCTATAGTGCATCGTATCTTGTGGGTTCTTGGCAGGGTTGGCTCAAAAAGTTTTCTAGTATACAATTTATGAATTCAGAACTAACTATGGTCCATATTAGACAAGAATCCCAAACTGAATGCCAGGAAAAATTAAAATCACCCATTATGACTATACCTTTTTCGTTACTGTGGCATGCTGTCCCAATTTCTTTCACAATTTCCGCGTTTTAATTCTTGACTCTGGCCCAGGAGGCTATAAAATGCCCCTAATTCTATATGATTTATTGTTATATAAGGCATATCTACCCACACCGATTCAATATCATGATTAATTTTAAAGTCAGTCATTTATTACAGATTGAATATTGCTTTTAACATAAAAGTGCCAACACCACCACCCTTCTTTCCTCTACGCTGTATAAATAAAGTGAAATATCTGTCTATTCCATATTCCTTGAAAGGAGTCTCCAGTATAATTCTTCATTAATCCATGCCTCAGTAGCAAATAATGCTCTAGATTCTCATTTATGGTAAACTAATCAGCTCATCTTTTTTTATTTCTAAGGCTTTGAGCATTTGTGTAAAGCATTTGATATTCGAAATTCTGTTATTTTTATTGCCTATCATCATTATTTAAACCTGTAACAACACTAGTTTTATTTATCTCACCACTATTACAGGTACCATTGCTAATATTCATATCCCAGATTTAGCCCACCACCCCCAACTTTACCTAGTTTTTTGCTAAGTCTCCAAAAACTGGTACTGAAAAGCCAACACCTTTACGACTCAAGTGAACTCCGTCTACTGATGCAAAAAGATCTTTATCCAGAAAATCTCTCCACAAATCCAAAAACCTAATATTTTCTGAAAAAACAATTTCCTAACCCTTTCATTACACCTAAACCCTACTCCCCCATTCCTGACCTTCACCTAAAAACTAGGTAGAATCCCAGAAATCATGCACCTTTCTTCCACTAAGCTTTCATCCTTCTGAAACAATCTCTATATCTCTATTAATTCTCTGGACCTATCTATGTCCTATCATTGTACCCACTGATGCAACAATCACCTTCTGAATCAAATTTGTAGAATTCATCTCTCTATCTATCCTATCCACGATAACATCCCTCACTCTGGCACCTGGATAACCATACTCTCAATCGTTTCTCTTTTATTCTTATTTTGAAAAGTCCTATCTAGGTATCGTTTCATAGAGTCTCCAATTAGCAATTTATCAGTCTTCCCTTCAGAAAACTCAACATTACCATTGGCACTCTCTATTCCCTCTCCATCTGGAAGACAGTATGAACCGTGTTACTGCAGTCACTAGGCTTGGACTTGGACTTCGAGATCCTCATCTTTAAATTATTATTTCTACTTTCTACAACTCTATATTCATCTGCAGACCTATTATACGCTACTTTATACTTTTCCCTCTCATCTTCCTGCCTAGGTGAATCACTATTCCTGTCAACCCCTATATCCCGCTCCCTCCTCGCCTCGACATCCATACTAACTTTTTTCCTAACACTTTCTTCCCTCAAATACTTCTTTTTCCAATCCATTCATATTTTCACTCAGCTTGCAATCTCCTTCCTTAACAACACATTCTCTGCATTCAAATCACAAACAGGGCAGCTATTCACATATTCACCTCTTAACCTGTTCACTCTTTAACCTTAACAGATATCACACACAGCATACATACTTTAAATTATTATTAGCTTACTAACCTGTACCTTTTATTTTACCAACTACAGTTTAAATATCACTAAAGCCTAAAAAGAAATAAACTAATCTCTTTAAAATAGGTTAAAAATTTAAACAAGCCTAAATTTAGCTTAGCCTAGCCAGGGATATATAAAAATTATAAGGTAGGCTTAACTGTAGTCTATGACTAGGAAATTTAATTTAATTTAAATTATCACTAAATTAAGGCTATATAAAAATTACAAAATAGGCCCAACTTAGGCTATGGCTCTGGTAAACTTAATTTAATTTAAATTAACACAAAATTAATATAAAAATTGTTAAAGACTGTAGTTAAATACAGAAAAACTATTTAATAATTCAAATAAACCTGCAAACACATAGTATACAGGAAATCTCTTAACTACTCTAGCCTAGGGTTAACCTATCAAACACTGAGTCCAATACTCAACTAAATTAAATTAATAACAGAAATAATCACAATAATAAGTACACAAATTTCTAAAACCCACAGTTAAATACACAACACTAATTTGTTAACTAAATGCACTTTCAAATACACAGATTATAGTAGTAAAATGGGAGAGCAAAAAGAAGCACACCCTCACTCAATGGCTGCAAATGGTTCATCTGATCCGATTCACCCCTCAATGGTGGTCCAATTCACCCCTCCAAGGTGGGGGTGACTGAGCTTTATTTAAACTTTAATAAAACTATTATTATTAGAATTACATTATTATTTTTTTGTGTGCTTATTACCTACTATATGGCCTTGAATTTCAGGAAAAAAAAATTCCAAAAAGTGCATTAGGGGAAAGTCGGGAGACGAACTTATACCTAAAGTGGTCCAAGCCACCCCGCCCGAAGCTATTTGGGTTTATTTCCCCACATAATTATTCCGAAATACATATATTTGCGGTTTGAACTTTGGACATTTTTCGGCCGTTTTAAGTATCAGGTGATTGTTAACAGGGAATATATTTTTTAATAATTGGATGAATGATCTGTGATGGTATACCATAATAAATGTGTGTTTTTTTTATAAGTAAAAGATAAAAACCAAAAATAAGCATTTTTTTGTAAATATATCGTTTATATGTGACTAAGAAAAAGGTCTTATATTATATATATATATATATATATATATATATATATATATATATATATATATATATATATATATATATATAGGATATATATATATATATATATATATATATATATATATATATATATAATATATATATATATATATATATATATATATATAGGGAAAGTTCTATATTTGAATCAGTTCATATTTTCTGAAACATTTTCTAAGTTCAAAAAAATTTCTAAGTTCAGAAAAGTTAAGTTTTTTAAGAAAATTCTTTAGTGGCAAGCTTCTGGAATTATGCCAGAAGCTTGCCACTAAAGAATTTTCTTAAAAAACTTAACTTAACTTAACTTTTCTGAACTTAGAAAATTTTCAGAAAATATGAACTGATTCAAATATAGAACAATACCATATATATATATATATATATATATATTTTTTAAAAAGTGTTGTCTTCTTTTGTCAAATAAATATAAGTTGCACTGAAAGCTTTTCTTATGCATTTTGTTTGTTTTTCTCATGTATAGCCTTGTTCTTTAAATTGTTCCTGGTGAACGATTAAAATAAATAAAGGTCTACCAAAAGAGCTGGATTAACCATTTGCTACACTATATTATTGTACAGTATTAGTGCATGGTTTTAAAATCTAGGTAAATTTCTCTAACATTATCATTATCTGAACTGTTTTTATACAAATCAAATTATTCATTGCCAATTAATTAATATTATTATTCATTGCATGTTCCTGTGGCCTTTTTGCATCTGAGTAAATGAATTATCATGCTCAAATTGATAATAAGGTGGTGTATCAGAATTGAGGAGAGTTTCTCCTGTTATCGCAACTGGACGTCGACTTGGAAGTGGGTGTTTTCAGTCTCATCTGCATGATCTATCCGAGAGAGTGAGTGTTAATTCTTTATATTATTCTATAACAAAAATTTACTATTTACGTTTCTAAGTCTGGAACCAACTAAATAACTTATTCTGAAATTATCTAGTTTGATTAAAACAAAATATTTTTACATTTATGGTAGCAGAGCATATAGTTGTTTTTAAGATGACCATTGGCTCTGATATGCTACCTTTTTCCCTGTCTTTCTATCTATATTGTCAAATTTGTTGTTCGTCGTTCCATCTGCATAACCGCATTCCCTCAGGAATTCGTCAATCGGGTTTCTAGGGGTATCTTTCTTTCTATCTTTTCCTGTTCTTCCATATTCTTATATTATCCAAACTATTATCTAAAAAGTACCCAAATATCAAATTTAAAAAAAAAAAATGTCAGAGGAAAAACTTTCTATATCTAACGGTGCGAGCGCGGAAGTGAAAATGAAAATGACGGAGTGATGTGGAGGCAGTATCCATATCAGATTCATCGATGATGCTAGCTGGAGAGAGAGCATCCTCGATGGCATCTGAACCTATTACGACATTAACGTCTCAACCAGTTCTAGCCAAGTCTTCGGGGGTGTTGAACTTTGTTTCAGCACACTCAACAGGTTCAGTGCCTTCCATAATCACAATGTCACCTCCTATATTTGTAAATGTGCTGCAAGTGAGCTTGCCACCAGCGGTTCAAGTATTGAACTCTATGATGAATACAATACAGCCAGGAATAAGTGTTTCACATATGCCAATTACTACTGCTGAGTTTATGCATCAGCGTCAAGTCCCAATATTACTACCATCAAACTTCCAATATCCTTATGTGCAGCAAGCATATCAACCTACTCAAATGGGCATACTGCAACAAAATCAAATAAAGGAGAATACTTCTATCTTAAAAGATTTCCTTCAACAGAATCAACAAACAATGAGTTTATTAAAGAAAATGATGCAGATGCTTATGAATCATCAAAAACCTCGAAAGATGATTCCAGTGGAAAAATATTGTCTTGAAAACAGAGAGCTGTTTCCACAGTTCCTTGATAGGTTTGAGGAGTACGCCCTCTCAACTTATCCAAGTTCTACCGCTGATGGGTGGCGAACTTATTTGGGGTTGCATTTGGAAGGAGACATCAAGCAGGTTTACGATGCATTAATGAAGACAAATGCGAGCTACTCGATTATAAAGAAAGAATTGACTGAGTGGTTTGGAGAATATTTAAAAAAACAAACTAAAAGTGACCTGAGTACATTCAATGTCACCCATATTTTGTCTACAGAAACTATTCCACTTTAAGCTTGAAAGGCTTGCCGGAGCGTGCATTTCCAGGGTCCAATGTAAAGACCATGAAGGTTATCAAAGAAAAACTCCTTATAAGTTTGCCAAAGACTATACAGTAAGAGGTAAATTTGTGAATTGTCTATGGGTGGTGTTGCTCTTTCCTGGGATAGGCTGGTAAAGCTCATTGATCAAAATTTCCCTAGAAGCATTATCCCAGTGACAGAGCAGTCATCATTGCCAGCATCGGGAACACAACATACAAATCTTCCTGTGATGACTCAACCATGAAGTTATAGATCTGACTCAGGTAGCCCCTCTTGCGACTCGACAATATTATAATCAATCTTATACCAGACAAGAATGGGTTGTGCCACCATCCAATCCGGGTTATTTGTTATCTAGTGTTTATTCTCAAGCACCGCAAACTCATCTTCCTCCCGAGAGTTTTTCAATGACAACTCACTGACCAGTCGGTCCTTATTCTTTGACTCCTCCATTTGCGCAGGCAGTAGCTCAATCACCAAGACCTCAGCAGTCTAAAACTGTTCATGCCCCATGCAAGAATGATTCAAAAAATGGTCAGCAACAAAGAACACAAGAAAGCGTTAGACCATAACAGAATATCAGGACCACAGAACCATTATTGTGTAATTATTGTAAAAAGCCTGGGCATGATGTTAGAGACTGTCGGTTGAGACCATATTGTCGATTTTGCAGAAAAAGAGGACATGTTGCTTCTGACTGTTATGTCTCTAAAAACATGTAGCTATACACTGCGAAGAAGGGCACATAGTGTAAGACTGCTTGAAGAGAAAAGTGTTTCACATCATGCGATGATACTCCTGGATGTCCAATTTTCAGGGTGGACATCCAGGAATTGATTCTCCACAACAGTTCTCTGGAAATTTTTCCAACCGGGGAAACTGAAGAATTCTGTGGCCAATGACCCACATACAGAGCCTTCTACAAGAAATAAACAACCTTGTTTAGAACCTCAACCCCAAAGGTCACCTAGAAGAGCTAAGATAATTGAAGGGTCACAGATGTCTGAAGCACATACAGAAGTAGCTAAACTTGTTTCTGGTGAACTCATACCTGATGATAACTTGTACGGTATGGAGTGCCCACAGCACCTCCTCATGATGAAATGTCTGACTCGTCAGAAGACAAAGAATCCCAAGAAAACTCATATTCTCTAGCAAACTCTCTTAAAATTGAATGAGGAAGAAACCATCTCAAATTCCAATTATATTCAACCCTGAGGGTTCTAATATTCTGGTTCAAAATCTCCAAATACTTCCAGAAGATACTTTATTGGTCCGTGTTTTTATTAAAAATTCTCAACACAGGGAACTATTTACGGTGCTGGTGGACACCAGTGCTTCCCTAAGTTTGATAACTACTAAAACATATAAATCGGCAGTCTCTTTAGGAAGTTACAGCCTCTTAAAGTTTAAAATTTTCCCATACTTTGTTAAAAAAATTAGTGGGCCTCGTGCTCATTTTAGGGCCATCCTAGTTCAGGTTATAAGATTTGTTAATTCTACATAGATTTTCTATTTGTATACATAACAAAACTTATAACCTGAACTAGAGAGCCTGAAATGAGACCTAACCTGGAATTATCAATATTGAAAAGCCTATGGGAGCTTTAACAACTTTGAGAGGCTGTAACTTTTTTCCTAGAGAGAGCAATGATTTTCGTTTTCACTATTCTTCATTATTATTTTTTAGAGAATAGGCCTATCCCGTAATTTTCATAAAAATCGGGGGTGACAACCTTCTGGGTAATAATTACCCTATTATCAAATGGTCAGCATTACACACAATTATAATAGTCACAATTACCGATACTATACTTTTTGAACCCCATTCAAATTATTTTGCAGGATTTTCAGATTAGCCCTATGTGTATAATTTTAGAACAATATTCAAAACACATTCGCGAAAAAAAATTCGCCACAAGCAAAATTACGCCACGGAGCATATTTTATAAAAGAAAACTTTTAAAGGACAGAATGTAAAATAAAGGACAAATAAAGTACATAAATAAATAAATAAATAATTAAATAAATAAATAATAATGAATAATATATAATAATAATAGTGTGAGATAATAATAATTAATAATAAATAATTAAATAAATCTAACGATAAATTAAAAATAAAATAAATTAATAACTAAATAATACGGTAATTATCTAGTATTGGTAAGTCCAGTTCAGTAATCATAGTATATTAAAAATTAAAACATTTCATTTACAAAAATAGGTTTTAAAAAATTATTTGCAAGTTTTGTTTTATAATCTTTGTGCAAACCCTTGGGAGTAGTGTTTAAAAAAAATATAAAAAATAACAGCCTTCCTCCGACAATTCTTGAAACGGCGCGATAATTTTCTCGTTTTTTGTACGGAAAATTATGCTGGTCGTAACAAACGGTGCATCTAAGGGTGATATCGAGGAGAATGTAAATTCCTACGATAATTTGAATGATTATCAACAATTCGATTGTTCCGCCATTTACGTTTACGTATATTTAACAAAAAAAAAAAAAAAATTTCGCAAACGAATTTGTTAATAATAAAATTAATAATAAAAATAAAAATAATAAAGTAATAATAAAATATTTTTTTCTTATAATAACACTACCCATATATATATATATAAGGTATATTCAATCTCCTATATATATATATATATATGGGTATATATATTCATACAATAATAATTTTATAAATACCTAATAAATATATATATATAATACCTAACTTTAATCTCATACTAAATATATATATTATATACTAATATATAATATATATATATTATATGTTGCAAAATTTATTTGACTATTTGTTAAAATTTTACGAGCCTACGTATTGAACAAGTGTCGTGAGTCTCGTGCATTCTAGATCGACTCATGCGATTTGTGGAGGCGATTGAGTCACTTATTATCAACTTTACCTAATATATGTAACCTATATACTATTCTACTTAGCGTAGTATTATAAAGTTATACTACTAAATATTATTATATTATATTATATATATATATCACGCCTTAGGGCTCGAAACTGTCGACGGGGAAACAGGCATGTTCAGGTGACCCGTTCTTTCTCCACTTACAGGTAGGCGATTACGGCTGAGGAAAACCCCCGCACACCCAAATACCACAAGAGCGGAGGGGTTCCGGACACTCCTCCCTCCGAAGGGGAAATAAGTCCTAACCTTTCGTTCCACTGAGTCGAGAACCCACTGACTCATTGACTATTGGCGAGTTTCTACTCTTTAGGTGTTACCCATTGATTTAAAAAAAATATTTTTTTTTAAAAAAAACTAATGGGTACCAATGGATTAATTAATACCACGCCCCCACGTAATGGTCCAAGTAAGTCGGTCATCTCGCCTTCCGGGGAAATCAGAAAAGATAGGCTAGGACTATTTTCCCCTCCGGGGGTCTCCCGAACCCCGCTCTTTGGTATAATTTGATAAGTATGATCGCGTAGGTAGGTTCTCCGTGACCCCTACCCTACGTGTATAGTGATATGGAAAACGTTCCACCCTCACCCCATTCTGTTCCTCAGTTATTGGCTCCGATACCCAATAGAGCCCGTTGATATAGCCTATATATTAAATTATATATTATATATAATTATTATAAATATATATTATATAATTATATTAATTAATAATATATAATATTTAATCATTATTTTACTATTATTCAGGTGTATATATAGCCCCGCTACCTGGGCTGTTAGACAATGCTCATTTATAGCAAGATTAATATTACCACAATATAATCACAATATATATACTATATACTTACTAATATACATATATAATATACGTAATTATAACCAAAATTATATAATAATTCCTTTAGTATAACTTATATTCTAATCATAAGATAAGGTAAGAAAATTTACAATAACACTCATATATGTAAGATTTCGTGTACTTTGTTGTGTACTTATCGATTCATACTTTTTTTTATTTATTGTATTATTACTGAAATACAAATAAGTTTTATACAAAATTTTACTTCTCATTTCTTATACTATCTACGTTACAACCATATGCGCTCACCATTAATTAATTCAGATCTTACGAACTAATTTAGTGAAAAAATCATTTACAAAAAAATAAATATCAATAATCGATGTATCGATAATTGAAACGCATTTTCACATTCTTCATTCCTACACGAACGGAAAAAAATTGAATTGTAATGATTGTCAGAGCATTAGCGTTAAAATTTACGCAAAGGTGACGACCGTCAAAATAAACTCAAATTTTTGAAAAACACTTCAAGTAATTTTTTAAAACCATTTTCTTAGTTGTACATGAAATTTTGTATAATTTTAATATACTATGTACGTGAACTGGACTTACCAATACTAGATAATTACCAATAATACATAAATAAATAGAAACAGAAGCTACATGGGCCTATCAAGTGTCCAGCCATCCAAAAATGTATGTTACCATTAACTTTGAATGGCTTACCCCAATTCCAATTAAACTTGTAAATTCACGAAAATCTGGATTTTGGAAAGCCGCTGTAGGCCTTATCAACATTAGATAAGCCAGGGCTAATTTAGCCCTGGCTTATCTAATGTTGATAAAACCTACAGCGGCTTTCCTAAATCCAGATTTTCGTGAATTTACAAGTTTAATTCGAATTGGGGTAAGCCATTCAAAGTTAATGGTAACATACATTTTTGGACTGACTTGGACACTTGATAGGCCCATGCAGCTTCTGTTTCTATTTTCTTATTATCCCGCAACAGGGCAGGAATAAATAGCATAAGACTGCTGCTGCTGCTTGATTCGGATTCCATTGAAGAATCAAAGATATTTAAACAATCTATACCAATGGAACGCACAGTTCAAAAAAAAATAAATAAATAAAATATTCTCTACAATACCTGGCCAATGGCGAAAATTCTTTTTAATTAACCACTTATAGTGAAAGAGCGTAAATAGTACCATGGACAAAGCTTGCCATGGATGGATTTCATAACATGAAAACATAGTGTAAGTAATCTCATAGTGTATAACTCGGTAATCTGCAAAATCACCACCTTGACTGTCACATTTGTGACATCACAGTAAGGCCGGGATCGTGGTATAAACAAATTTTACCATCTAAAGTGCGATAGGATGAAGTTCCGTTCAGTTGGAGTATAAGGAAAGCTTATGGGATTATTCATAACTTTACGAGTCTGTAACTTTTTTCCTAAAGAGAGCACTCATTTTTGTTTTTTCTATGCTTCATTATATTTTTTGGAGGTGTATCATATAGTATATTTAGACGAAGCCAAATTGGCGGGTTTTTAGTTACAGTAGTTATTAATGCATTGTGACCATAACTTCCTGTAGTTATTAAGGTATGTGGATGTTTGGTATCAGATAGTTATTCATTTTTTTTCTTTACCAAAACATAAATTGGTGGATGTTTAGTTACAGGAATTTGAACGAAGCCCCTAGAGGTTGCTCTTGTGGATTCGCAATGAGAGCATGTAAGGTGATTAGTGCTGTTGACCTGGGACCTCTCGAAGTATGGCCCCATGTGGCTTCTTATTGTTTATATTTCTAATATTCTAATGTTCTAATGCTATGATTTTTAGAAAAGCCGGCGATGGAGCAGTTCTACTCTAGTATTACCATATATGTATACATATCATCATCACCCACCTTCTCTTTACACAGACTGGGGACACTGACGAACACACACCTAACACAATACCACATAAATAAACCAACATAACCTAGTAACAACAAAAAAAAAAATATAAACACACAAAAAACAAAAACAAGTAGAAGAATATGCACAAGTCGAAAAAGATAAGTCTCCCAGTATTCTACACGTCCTTTTCATAACCATTAAGTGAGAACACTCGATCGCAGTCAAAAAAATCCACCCTAGAGCTTCACGAGACTGCGACGGACCCTCACTATGGCATACTTGTCAATGAAAGTGTTCACCTTTGCCTCACCAGGTGACAACACCATTTACCCACCTTCCACAAAACTTCTTCATTCACTCCGATATTACTGCACCCTATCTCTTCTCACCTCTGTCAATACTCACATGTTCAATTCCTCCAGGCATTCCTTTCTCGACTATCGTCCCACACTATCACTCCATACTTCCAGCATGACCAAATCAAATCTCTCAATGTACCATTCCATATATCTAGTTAAGCATATTAATAAACTATTCTATAAACATAATACTATCCGCTGTACAAAGCAATAATATTTATATATCACTATTATATATAATATATACATATTTATACATTATACTATACTTTACTATAAATAATACTATGAATTATCCTACATTATATTATTATATATATATATACTATACTATAGATAGTGGGTTAAGGCGAATATTTCGACTCGCTTTAATAACGCGGATTTCCTCTGTACGGGAAAATAGCAAAGCTTTCTTATAAAATATTGCGTTTTCTAAATTTAAATACTCTTCAAGATTTTATGATGCTCCACAGAAGTAATAACTAATCATTCTATTAATCTCTATAGAAATAATCAATTGTAAAAGCAACCAGTAACAACTGAGCATAGTACAGCCATTTCTACGACCCAATATAACACTTATTAATATCGAACTCAATTTTTAATTAACTAATTTTATAATGTGGTAATTTATCTCAATTTTTAAACATTTAAAATTTAAGAGGGAGATTATATCACAATCTAGATTGTGATTATACCACGATCTAATTAGATTGTGATTATACCTAAGTAAAATTTCCATATCTCATTCTTGCTTCAAATTTACTAGAGTTTAAATATAACAAGAATGAAGCAATTTTGTCTCCAACAAAAAATATTTCCATAAGATGGAAGCAGCTTCATTTATTTTTTTTTTTTTTATATAAAATTTTCCACGAGGCAAAGGCCTTGTTCCTCCTCTCCCATTTTCACAATGAGTCACAGGAGATTTTACTCTCCATCAGCGGGATTCGAACATTGGACACCGCGTCGCAGCGTTAACAATAACTGGATGCTCTAACCACTAGGCCATCAACGTCCCCAAAAAAGAACGTCTGTCAAGAGCGCGTAGTTTTTTACAAGCCCACCTACCCGGACTTTCTCTCTCATCGCCATAACTGCTGAATCTTCTCAAAGGACCTGGCCCCCATTTTAACATCTTATCTATGAGTCACCTAGGCAGCATTTATATACTCTCCATACAGCCCAGCGGATTTTCGAACATTGGCACACCAGCGTCTGCATGCACGTTAACACAATAAACCGGATGCTCTAACCACTAGGCCATCCACGTTCCCAAAAAAGAACGCTTCAAGCGGATAATAGCAGAAGAGCCATTGGGCTGATATTCCAAACACATTTATAAGCACAAACTCGAGCATTATCTTTAAAAAAAAAAAGACATGCGTCACTCTAAAGTGATTCCAACTTCCCCATCAACTGAGACCTACATCGGACATCCCGAGCTGTTTAGGAATTAAATAGCCCACACGACGAAGAACAAAACATGAAATAATACCACACAGTGGTCGAGTATTGGGATTGTTTTCTCTCTCAATATATTATAATACTTAAGTCTCCTTCTTATCTTGCCTTGATAGTGTAAAAAAAAAAAATCTATCAAAAAAATATTTCATTTTTGAAGCTATAATTATTAACCAAAGCCTACTATGCAGACTAGAACCTTTGCATTAGATATTGGATCTGCTATTTATGACTCATTTATACAATCTGATGGCGGATATGATTATGTACTGAATGTCTCCGCATTGAAGAAGCATGTGCTAGCGAGTCTAAAGACTCATTCAGAGTGAGCAAAACTTTACTTAATTTTTCATTAGCCTTGGCATTTATTTCTATATTGTAATTCAGTTTTTCTAACCATTTTTTTTTTGCGTTTGGTCAAAATCTCGCTCTATATTTTTACTGAAACTTACCATTAATTGACCTATGACGAACAACCTTGATAGCTGTAAATTTCTATTAAATTGAAAATTATCTTAATACATTACCTCGTTTATGAAGAGTTGAGTGACTTGTTTTAGCTTTCTTAAGTCAACCACCTCGTAAAGATCTTAAGATCAGCACAGTTAAGGATGTTTTGATTTTTTCTAGAAAAAATCAATTTTTTGACATAAATGTGATTTTACTCTGATTTTTCTTGAATTTTATTTGATTTTTTTTCGCACTTTGTTTCTGATTCTTGATGAGAAGAAGCCAAGATATCACCATTTCTACTGATATACTATAATATATATAATATATATAAATTATATAATTATATATACTATAAATATATATTAATATATACTACTAAATAATAATCAATATATACTATATGATACTTTCTGTATACTATATATATATTATATATATAATATATATATATATATATATATAATATATAATATATTACATATGATATATAAAGAAGACATCAATGAAGATTATTGACGAATCCAATTCCATAAAAATTGAAGAATTAAGAATATATTTTTAAATAATAATATGTATTAATAAATAGAATTTATATTAAAAAGCCGCATGGGTCATGTGCGATCTACCTAAACTGTCCCATGTGCAGACCAAACAATATTATAAATAGAATAAAATTAAAAAGCCTCATTGGCCCCCTCTAGGAATGTCCAGTCAATCCATTATAAATTCAAAAAATGAAGAATAATAATCAGAAGCCGCATGCCTAATCTAACTGTCCCAGTCATCCATAATATATTCAATAATTAAGTGAATAATAATTAAAAGAAGCTGACATATGATATTCCCTCTAGAAATGCTTCCAGTTCACACCATCATACTATAAGATGAACACATACTTAAAAGACAGTCCGCAATGGACATATTTAACCTGTAACCACAGATCATTAACACTAAAAAAGATTAATAATTATATGAAGCCGCATTAACTACTCACAATGTACCTCAAGTCCAACCATATAATAATAAATAAGAAAATACTTAGGAAGCCGCATGTGGCCTAGCCTAACTGTCCCAGTCAACAATAATAATCAATAATTAAAACACTAACTTTAAGCAGCCACATTGACATTAATACCTCCCTCTATAATATGTACCAGTCAATATAATTAAATAAAGAATAATTATTAAGAAGCCGCATGGTTTTTTTTTAGACTTTCCCAGTCAACCAAAAAAAAATTTAATAATTAAGAAAGAAAATATTGGCCCCTCTAGATGTCCCAGTCAACCCATAATAAAAATAATCTAAAAAGAATATTAGAGAAGCAGCATGCAGCTATCTAGACTGTCCAATCAATCCCAATAATTAATTAATAATTAAGCATTAAAATAATAATTAAGATCAGTCCACATTAATAAATCCCTCTAAAACTTGCTCTCCCAGTACACTCAAAATAAATAACAATAATACCTCACCCATGTCTTTTTATTATTAAGACTTTCCCAGTAAACCATTAAGAATTAATAATTGAGAAGCGCATTGTCCTATATAGAACTGTCCCAGTACAACAAACTTTTTCAAGACGAATAATCTTTTAATAATAATTATGTAATTAATGAATAGTATTATAAAATTAAGAAGCACATGGCCTACCGTAGCTTCTGTCCACTCAACCAAAAAAAAAATTTAAACAATATAATAATAATCAGAAGGCCGCATGGCCCTATCACGTAGATACTGTCCAGTCCAAATCCCATAACGTTTAAAATTAGGAATAATATTAATTTTTAATTATTAATATTATGGTTTGACTGGGACACAGTCAAGGTAGGCCCATGCGGCTTCTATATTATTCTATTTTTTATTATTATGATTGATTGGGACATCAGAGGGCCAATCGACTTTTATAATATTTATTCTTGAAAACTATTATTAATTATTGTTGGTGACTGGGACAGTGTAGGTAGGCCCGTTGGCTTCTTAAATTATAAATGGTATTCATTAATTACATTAGATTTTATTAAAAATATTCCTAATTCTTAATTTATGGGTTTACCGGGACATTCTTAGAGGGGCCAATGCGGTTCTTTCAATTATTAATTTTTATTAGTCGACTGGGACAGTCTAAAAAGGACTTCTTTCTTAAGTATTTCTTATTTTTAATGGTTGACTGGAAGATTCTAGAGGGATTCTTGTGGTGCATTATTATTATTATTTTTATATATTAGTTGACTGGGACATTCTTGATAGGCCATGTGTTTTCTAGAAGTATTATGTTCTTATTTATTTATTATATATGTGTTTACTGTGATATTCTAGAGGGGTAATGCGATGCTTCTGAAGTTATTAATTTTTATTGGTTACTGGGACAGTCTAAAAAGACCATGCTGGCTCTAAGTATTATTCGTTATTTATTATGATGTGACTGCGGACATTCTAGAGGGTCGAATGCGGCTTCTTAATTGATTATTTTTAATTATTAATTGATATATAATTATGTTTATGGTTGACTGACAGTCTAGAGGCCATACGTCTTTTAAGTATTATTTCTTTTTAATTTATTATGGGTTTAACTGGATTATTCTAGAATTTTTTATCTCTTTCTTAATTAAATTAATTTTTATTGCGTTGACTGGACAGTCTAAAAAGGACCTTGCGGCGTTCTTAAGTATTGTTCTTATTTATAATGAGTGACTGGGACATTCTATGAGGGACATTATCGTGCTTTAATTATTATTTTAATTATTAGTTACTGGACAGTCTGATTAGTGCTCGGATGACGCTTCCAAGTAATTATTCTTATTTATTATTTATTATGTGTTTACTGGGATATTCTAGAGGGCAATGCTGCTTCTGTAATATTAATTATTGGTTGACTGGGACCGTCTTAAAAGGACCATGCGGCTTCTTGTATTAGTCTTATTTATTATGGTTGCTGGGACATTCTAGAGAGGTCAAAGCAGCTTCCCAATTATTATTCTGAATAATAATTAGAAAGCTGCATTAACCTCTCTAGAATGTCCCAGTCAACCATAATAAATAAGAATGAGATGATGCAATAGAGGCCGTATGGTAATATTTAGACTGTCAACAAATAAAAATTAATACATTAATAAACCCGCTTTGGCCCTCTAGAATGTCCCAGGCAACCCATAATAGAATAAGTAAATAAGAAATAATACTTAAGAAGCAGCATAAGCCTATCTAGGCTGTCCCAGTCAACAAGAAGTAATATATTATAATTAACAATTAAAAATAATAATTAACAAAACCGCATTACGCCCTTATGAATGTCCCAGGTTCAACTCATAATTAAATAAGAATGAATATTTAGAAGTGCATGGGCCTTTTTAGACTGTCCCAGTATTATCTATATATATATTAAAAATTAAGAACCTGCATTGGCCCCTCTAGAATGTCCCAGTCAAACTCAAATAAATATCAAATAATAAATGAGAAATAATACTTAAGGGCCAGTGGGCCTATCTAGACTGTCCCAGTCAGACCAATTATATTAATAATTAAAAATAATTTTAAGAAGCGCAATGACCCTTCTAAATGTCACAGTCTTCTCATAAAATAAATAGAATAATACTTGAGAAGCCGCTTGGTCCTTTTTAGACGTGGCCCAGTCGAACAATAAAAGTTAATAATTAAGTAGCCGCTTTGGCCCCTCTAGCAAATGACTCTAAGAGCAATCTCCGCATAATAATAATTAAATATAATATATTAAGAAGCCGCATTGTGCCATTTAGATTAACTTTCACGGCCTTATTCTTATGCCTTAAAGCCAAATAGTCTACCCTCGTTGTATCTCCTCTCCTCAGCATATCTGTCTTTTAATAAGGGTGCTAAAATATTGTAGACTAGATATTTCAAAATACGTGGCAAATATTCTAATTAAACGATCATTATACAAAAAAGAATTAGTATTATAATTTAATAGAGATTTTGGCTCACTAATTAATTAATATCAATTTGGTTTAATTTCCTAGCCCTAGCTCTGGGTGTTTAAATCTTACATAGAATAACAGAGCACTAAAGAATGTTACAGACTACGGGTTACAATTACCAGTTGTATAAAAAATGAAAAAAATATAGGAAATAAATAGTATATACTATATATAGTTTTATTTAATTATTAATTTCTATTGAAGTTTTAAAATTCTTTAAATTATAACTAAAAAAACAGAAGAAATATAATAAAAATAAATATCAATTATAGAATAATAAAAGGATCAAAAATAAATCTCAAAAAAAATATCATTAGATTTGAATTAAAAAAGTAATCATAGTAAAAAAACTCAATTGATTTTATTATATTTGATTTTCGTCCATCCTGATTTATTATAACTCAAGATTGAAATTTGTAAGTGATTTTTTTTTTTAAATCCGTATTTTTTTTTTCAGTACGAAGCATCTCTTATCAAATTAAATATAATATAACTTTTTAATCAATAATATTGAGTCGCATGAACTAAAATTATACAGTAAAAATGCTTTAATTATTATTATATTCAAAATTCCATCTGATTTTCTTTTTATGTCGTAAAAAAGTGCCTAGTCAAACTCAAGTGGCGTAGTCGTGTTAGATTGGATGGAGGTGTAGTAGTTATACTATATATTAGTGTATGTTTAGTTATATGATTATACACCAACATATCATATCTCAAAATATATAAATTTCTAATATTAAAGCGTATAAAGTTATATAATATAGTATATTATATTATTTATGTATAATTATTATATATATGAGTAGTAGGAGATGTATGAATTAACATATAGTAATATAAATATAGTTATATAGTATATTATATATTAATAGTGTGAGTATGTAGTGTTATGACTATATAATCATCTACTTTGACTAGTAAATTACTTATGATAATCCGAATCTAGTAGATAAATCATTTTTGATGTATATACGTACTTTTGCTCACTAATGTGATAGCATATAATTACAAGACTTTTTTTGTTATTTTATATATTAATATCTTTTTAGCATGCATTATAAGTTTTTATAACACTTTCTGTAATTAAAATGAAATAAGGACTTAGACTTCTCTTAATAGAAATATAGTATAAAAATCTCACGGTTCATTCTTTTCTCAATAATATCAAATTATAGGTCTGATGG
>JABUQX010050533.1:5000-20000 GCA_015478945.1 Trachelipus rathkii
AGAAAAAATTAAAAATCTTTTTGTGTGTGGTAATTTTTCTTATTAAGCTTTCAACTGCTATAAAATTGAATTTTTAATTCTTAATGCTTCGCCTTTTTATAAACTTTTTAAAGATTTAATTAACAGCTCTGACATCATTCCATGGAGTTCCCTAATTACCTCCTTGCTTACTATTAAAAAAATAAAATTCATTTTTTTTAACATATTCTCTATAAATTATTAGTTTTCCAATGATTTCAGGGTAACTTTTATTCCTCCTATGGCGTTATGATTTAGCCAATTAAAAAGAAATTGCATCTCTGATTGGCTCTTTCAGCACTCCTGTGATTGGCTCCTATGGTGATGCAATTTTATTCTAAACTTTTTCCGTTTTTTTTTTTATAGTCTTCCAATGTCTTATCAGACAACATAAAGACAAAGAAATAGAAATCGCGGATTCGAATCGGATTCGGAATCGAGCTCCGCAATCCGAATCCGAATCCAGCACCAGCATCCATGTGTGTGGAAATGTTCGAATCCGAATCCGAATCCAGCAAGCACCTTTGGATTCGAATCTGAATCCGGATTCGGATTCGCCGCATCACTGATATATATATATATATATATATATATATAATATATATATATATTATATAATATATATATATATATTATATAATATATATATATATATATATATATATATATATATATATATATATATATATATATATATTTCTCAAAAAAATATATAAAAAATATATATATTTTTATATATTATATATATATATATAGATATTATATATATTATATATATATATATATTATATATTTAATATATTATATATATATATACTGCTCAAAATAATATTTAAAAAAGATAAGTATTTAAATAATATTTAATAGTGTATAAAAATTGCCCAAATATGTGAGTCAAACTTAAAATATTTTTTCATAGAAAACAAGAAATAAAGATAACGAATTGCGGGGTATAACATTTAGGCTATAATACATCAATTTTGTTTTAAGATATAAAATACATTCTTAACATTTACCATCTATGTTTTTTTTATTATAATGCCTTTCCTATAATACAAAATTTTTGTAAAATTATTTATCAATTAATATGTTTTTAGCTTTGTTTATTAGACATCTTGTAAAATACACTTATTTAGGAGCGCTTTCCCTAAGTTCGCGGGCTTTTTAAAAGAGTCAGTTTCATGGAAGTCCTTCCCCAGACCTCCAATACAGCGAACCCTTTGTATATATAAAGTATTTTTTGTTATAAAACTCTTGCACTCTAGTCAAATGCAGCCAACCTCTTGTATATAATAAGTTTTTAACTCCAACTATATAAAGATAAGTTTAAAAAAGTTGTTTTTAACTCATAGCTATATAAAGATAAGTTAAAAAAAGGGTTCTAACAATTCTATCATTTACTGGTTCATTAGCCTCAACTAGCTAGCATAATATATATAGCTTCCTATGAGCGAAAGAAGGCGACTTCAACAGCAAAGGCGTTTGAGTTAGCTGTCGATTTAGATTTCTCAACGTAAAAGGAATCATTACGAGAAACTTCAAAAGAACTTCAACAACTACCTGTGTAGTGAAGGAATAAGAAGAAAAGTGGTGAACCCAGAAGTCGAACACCCTTTCAAGAAGATGCTTTCAGAAGTCTAAAAAATCTTACAAGATGAGTTTCGTCACAGAAAAACGAGGATAATGCCTCTTCATTGAAGTAGAGTATATTCAGGAAGAGGATGCAGACGAACTACTTCTACTACATAACTGATCTCCCTGAGAAAGGAAGTAGACAACAAACAACAACATGTCCCAGCAGAAGATCAGATCCAGGAAGAAAAATCAAGCACTATGCAGACCAGACAAGACGCGAACAACAATCATACTGTTCATCCCATGTCTACCAGCCTCAGTATAACGTGACTATTTTCGTCTTCTCTCATCACCAAATTTAAGATAACAAATACCTTCAAACACCATGAAGACCAGTGAAGACGTGAACATCAGTCACATTGATAATACCAAGACCTACCAACCTCAGATTAACGTGACTATTTCCGTCAACACTATAATAACTAATTTTTTTTTTTTTTTTTTTTTTTTTTTTTTTTTTTTTTTTTTTTTTTACAGATCACCACCACTCACGGGCTGGGCCCTTCTCAAGGAGGGGGCAGAAAATAAAACATTAAAAAAAAACCACCTAATCCCCTGTCTAACGCAAAGTTCTCAGGTGAGCGCAGACGTGGGCTTAAAGAGAGGAAGATTTTATAATATAGTTGGAAAAACAGAAGAAGGCAAGGAGGAGTTTCACAGAGCAGAAGTAGCTGGAAAGAAAGAGCCACCACAACGAACAAGTCTGGGTTCGCAATAACTCACTGCAAGAATTCGTGCGAGAGAAAGGCACTCTTTGTCAACGAAGGGCGGCGCAAGGGTGAAGGAATGCGAGAAGGTCCAAACTCCCTGAGCATACTGCCGCGTAGTACCTTAATAGAAAAGGATAGAGCGGCAACGTTACGGTCGCAAGATAGAGGTCAAGAGAGTTTGAAAGTAGGGGACAGTTTTATTAGTGCTCTAGCTTTAGACTTCAAACCCTATCCAATAGGGGTGGAGCGGTGCTCCCCCCCCAAAATGTTGAGAACAGTACTCATCACAGGGCCGAATAAGGCCCTTATATAATGGAGTAGCTGTGCAGGAAAAATTCCCGCACACTGAACAGACTCCAGCTTCTTGAAGCACCTTAGCACCCAAAAATCTGAGGTTTCCAAGATAATTTTGTTGTTTTATGTTAAGACAGAATTTTATGTTATTCCCAGGAGAGACGTTAGAGCCGTCGAAAGAAATAGGAAGGTCGGAGGTGTTTTTTGAGAGGGGAGACTGTGGAGAAGTAGATGTTTTTTAAAGAGTTGAATTTACAAGGTTGCGGTGACCCACCGGGAAACCCATCCAGTCGGCAAAGCATAGAATCGGAAGCTGAAGACGGAGGGCAACTCTAGAAAAACATTCTTTCTTAAGTTTGAATGAGTTTGAAAGAATTGAATTAAAAAACTCAGTCATAAGAGTGAACAGTAGTTGGAAGTACAGCTAAGGAGATCGTTGATGAAAAGTAGGAATAAAGTTGGAGATAGAACAGAACCTCTCGGAACACCACAGTTATCAGGAAAGGAGGAAGAGGCCGCACCATCAACGAGTGCTGATATAGAGCGATCGGAGAGAAAACTAGACAACAGTAAGCAAAGAGAAGGAGGAAACCCAAAAGAAGGGAGCTTTGAGAGAGCAGTGACGCATGCCAAACCCGGTCAAAGGCAATGGATATGTCAAGCGCCACGACGCAAGTCCCATTATCCCTAAGGGCAGAAGACAATAAATCAGTTAGATAGGAAAGTAAGTCACCAGTTGACCTCGAACGACTAAAGCCATACAGTGATCTGAAAGAAGGGAATGAGAATCCAGATGATCCAGGAAATGAGAAGTTAAGAAGAGTTTTCAAGATTTTAGATAGAATACAGGTGGGAGCTATAGAGGGCGATATTTAGAAGGATCAGAGCGGCTCCCTTTCGGAATATGTTGGACATATGCGCGCTTCAAGCATTGTTTTAATAGTAAATTAGTATTAAAGATAAAAAGAGTAGAGTTGAACGAGGACAGGCGTCAGTTGGAAGCACACTCCCTCAAAACACGGGAGGAATGCCATCCGGAACACTAGCCTTCCTGACGTTCATCAACTCAGGATCATGCCCGATCAAATGAAATTACAGGTAAAGACATGGGAAACCGAGAGGGAAAGGAGTAGGAGGAGGGATGCAGAATGTCAACGTGGTAGAAATTTAGATAGAAAACGGGAGGCCGAAAAGAGATTGGCCTTATCAGAAGGAGAGTTAGCAACAGACCATCAGAGCGAATAGGGGAGGAAAAAGCAGATTTACAAAAGTTGTTTAGAAATGTTTTTTGGCAAGGGGCCAGAAACTTCTTATCAGTAGGAGAACCAAGCAGGTTGTTGCACTTTCTTTTTATAAAAGTGGCGCATTAGCCTGACGAATAATATCCTTGCAACGATTCCGAGCAGAATGAATTAGTAAAAGAGTGATAGGAGAACGAGAGTTTTTCCATGCCGCTCCCATGTCTCTTTCTGAAATGGCGTGAAGAATAGCTCCTATCGAACATGGATTTTTTGGGGAGAGAAGATTTAGTTGACAGATGTAATGAACCTTCTCATCCCATCAAGCGATTTCTTGCCCGACCGAATAAAGCTTTGACAAAGATTCGCCAGTGTTCAAAGCAAGATTTCATTCCAAGAGATAGTTTGCCAAAACCTACGCAATGCCCCCCAATAAGCCCGATTAAAGTGCCAGAAGATACGCTTAGGGGCATGGAGCGAGCTGCTGGAGAAAGAGTATTGATCTTAAGAGCTATAAGATTGTGGTGACAGTTAACAGTAGTAAAGCAGAAGGGCTGTAATTAAAGCTAGAAGGAATAGTGGTGAAACCATAAGTCCAAGCGTATTCAAAATTGGTTAGGATCGATTTGGATATGTGGTAGGTTCTTTAATTAACTGTTCCAGATGGTTGAGAATACTGAATGTTTGCCTCCTCCCCGCCTGCATCAATGTGAGAGGAGCCCAACCACTCAGTGTGGTGTAGGTTGAAGTCTCCTAAACAGAGGACTTCAACTCATTTAAATTAAAAGCATAAAATTTATAAGAGTAGTAAGATAGTTCAAAGAACGTGAAAACTGTCGCATTAGGGGAAGCAGTAGCCAGAAAACAACAAGATAATGATTAGGAAGTTGGGAGAAAAATTTTTAGCCACGAACTCGAAGTTTAGGAATTCAAGATTCTCGAGACATCGTTAAACAGAAGTGTTTATGTTTTATATAGGCACAGACTCCACCATTTAGTCCGAAATTATAGAAAAAGTTATAGTTAGAGATATTAAGTTTATTTGAAAATGAATCCCTGGCCAGCTGGGTCTCAGACAGGTTAAAATGTATATAATGGGAAGTTAGGAGAGGTTGATATTCCACAGCTTCATGGTTAGCACGAAGGCCACGCACGTTGGCGAAGTCAACTGAAAACCCGCCTGCGCCCACCCTTTACATCCACTTCCACCAGCCCATTTAATCAAGCCAGTCGCACAACAAACAAACACCACTCAAACTCTTTGTAAACAATACAATCGAAAGTCATACAATAATAATAAACTAATACACATTAAAACCTTAAAACTAATACACATTAAAACCTTAAATGCTTTTATTATATAAAGAATATTATTAATAAACAAGTTAAACCATATCCAATAAAACTGTTAAAACTAGAAACAAATATTTTTAAAGGAAAAAAAAAAATAAATAAATAAATACGATAATCTAAAACCTAGCTTAAAATCCTAAAACGGCGAGAGACACACTAGCAACTTCGACACTTGCAGAAATTAAACTATCAAATACTAAAAACACTTTACTAATAAATAAAAATTAAAACAAACAAAAAAAAGGAAAGAGCAACACTAAAAAACAAAAGACATTTAATTAAAATTTAGGCTTGATTAAAAAAAAAAACAACTCAAAAACATTAAAAACTGAATTGGCAAAATTAAAACACTCGGAAGCACCATCTCACACGTCTACACAGAACAAGCGTCAACTACTCTCTCTACGGAAGAGCTCACAGATAACATCTTCAGATAAACTTCCCTTTTGACTTTTCACCTCTTTGGTTAAAATAGAAGAAAGATTCATCCATATATGGTATTACGTCTAAATCACTTGGCACCTCATACCACTGCTCCTATATATGGATGGATAGCCCGAAGAAGAGAATCACCATCAGTAAATGTTTGGTATTACGTAACAATACAATGGCGACCACAACACCACTGCTATATACTATTATATATATATATATATATATATATAATATATATATATATATATATATATATATAGTATATATATATATATAATATATATATATATATATATATAATATATATATATATATTGGTTAGCTTGGAGAATGCAGAGGAATCAATTTCAATATAGTAATATGTTTACTACAATTGGAGGACCTCATACCACTATCAATATATTATCTTTATTCAAGCAAATTTCTTCTTTGTGATTCATACTTTCTTCAAAATCGCACCAGAGAATTCAACTTCAAGTATTCATACATGCCTATCAAACTTTCTTATTCAGCTGATGATTCGCCTTCAATGAAGACCACTTCATCTACTGAGCAACAGGAACGAAAGTGCATTTTAACTGTTTAATTTATTGTTTAATGCGCTCCATTTTTAGAGCACGAAGTAATATATAGTGCTCAAAATAATATTTAAAAAAGTGTTTAAATAATATTTAATAGTGTTTAAAAATTGTCAAAATATGTGAGTTAAACTTAAAATATTTTTTATGGATAGCAAAAAATTGTGGGGATAATATTTAGAGTATAATATATCGATTTTGTTTTAAGACATAAAATACATTCTTAACATTTATTATCTATGTTTTTTAAATTATAATACGTTATTATACAGTGCCTTTACTATAAAGTTTTTGTAAAATTATTTATCAATTAATATGTCTTTAGATTTTACTAGACATCTTGTAAAATATATTTTTTTGACGCGCTTTCTCTATATACTCGCTGGCTTTTAAAATAAAGTTAGTTTCATGGAGGTCCTTCCTTAGATCTACAATACAACGAAACCTTTATATATAGTATTTTTTATATAAAAACTCTTGTTCTCATGTCAAATGCAACCAACATCTTGTAAATAATATGATTGCAAATTTTAATAAATAACCAAAATAATAAGTGGTTTTTTACTCCTTACTATATAAAGACAAGGTAAAAAAAAGGTTCTAACAAATTTATTATCAACTGGTTCATTAGCCTCGAGTAGCTGGTGTAATATATAGCTTCCTATGAGCGAAAGAAGGTGATTGATCTGTCTATTTAGGTATATCAACGTAAATGGAGTCATTACTTGGAATAAGAAGAAAAGATAACTACAAGACTTCCACTATATATATATATATATATTATATATATATATATATAATAGTAATCTTATATATATATATATATATATATATATATATATATATATATATATATATATATATATATATATATATATATATATATATATATATATATATATATTTTTGAAGTTTGAAATTTCCTAGACCTACTCCCCAGTTTGGTTCCATTTTATTAGAAAAATATCTGTCCAAAATTTTAGCTCAATTGAATAAAGTCTGAAAAATAAAAGTAATAAAAATAAAAAGTCGGAAAAATAAAAATGTCAGGAAAAAATCATTTATATGTTTATCTATTGAAATGTTAATTATATGCAGAAATATATTACCAAAGTTGTATATCTTTTAAACATAGACAATTGCACATATTATTATCTGCCATTTTTTCTCGTTTCGTGCGACTAACACTTTCCGAGAAATATGTGAAAATCGCTTATTTATACTAAAAAATTTGTCGTTGGGAGTCTCTTTTTTTTATTACCTGAAAATTTGCTGCGGAAATCATTTACAACTTGAAGCACATGCTATATCTGTTGCTCGGTTTTCGTAAGTAATATATTATAATGCTCCATAAGTTTAACCTCTCTCTCACAACCGAATCATTTACGACTTTCAGTTTATTTACTAATTTCAGGCCTTTTAAAAACTTTTCCTTTTTATGCCGCGCCAATGGTTCTGTCTTAAGGAAGCCATTATTCAAGTCAAATCTTTCGAAAAATCCTCTAGTTTCGATTGAAACGAATTGTTCAATTCCGTTGTTAATATTTTCTGAGATTTTTTTCTGTTTCTTCTTGTATTCGCCTCTTATTTAAATTTGAAGATTCTGTCTCACGATTCAAAGCATTTATTCTTTTTATTTTTGACTCACGTGATAAATGTGGATCAAAGAAAGACAGCTTCAGGGTTCAAATACCATAAATGATTCTTTAGTTTTTGTAAAGCTACGCGAGAAATACTACTATTGATAGCTTGATACTCAAAAAGTTTCGTAAGAACCCTGAAACTCAGATACTGTGCTTTTGCAGCAGAAGGCGCAGAAAATAATGCATCCACATACACACTGGCAAGGAAAATACAAATATCACAGATCACGTTCTCCTCTTGTAGTGATAATACAAATTCAACACGAAACAGATTTTCAGGCAATAAATAGCTTTTGCCATCCACCTCGCAAGATGGGTAGCCCATGGAACACGGAAAGATATTCCATGAGATGGTGCTTTGCCAAGGAAGATTGCAGTTAATTCTAGAAACCCCCCTATAACACTCTTTAAGCTACTGTTCCCTCAAAGTATATCTAACAAAGTCAAGAATTCGAGATACATCGCTCTGATTCAAGTATCCATTGACCTTTTTGCTTTCAATCCCTGGTCGGGAATTCTGAGCATTGATTCCAGACCACGCTTTTTGAGATCTTTTGAAGATCAATGCAGTTCTAAGAATGATTTCTTATATGTGATGTCTACAAGGTAAATAGCGATCTTTTTCTTAAAAAATCTACTATCAAAATGCACGCAACTCTAAAACTTCCAGTATTCGTTGCTGTCGTATCGAAAACCAATGCTTTAACATATTTCAGCAATAGTTTCACAAACAGCATATTCCTGTTCTTTTTCAGTTCAAGATTGTAACACGGACACCCCAAGAAGTTCTTCAGTATCGCCATTCGAAAGAATCACGAAGTCTGTGCACGGCCTCTTTACCTGTTAACGCTAGTAGTAATTTACCATCCCAATGCACGCAAGCAGCTGCCAAATTTGGTGTCCTTGAAGTGTTTCTTAGTTTCACTTTCCCTTTCTTTGCCTTTTTTTCTAACGATGTGAATAGATGACCTGTTGATGAAATCATCGACATCATGACCCATGTCTCGGTTGTAGCTATCAGAATATGAATTGCATCTCCATAACTAATTTTATAGTTATCTAAGGTCGAGGCAAGCTTATTAGTCATTAGTTTATGGCGTCCTCTCTTCCTTTTTGATTTTCGTGATACTTCCATATCTTGTGGAAGAGGATGTTCTAGCACAATATTATCAGTGGATTTTCCAGCAACTGATACTACAATGGAATCTGATTCTAAACTGCTGCTTGAAGATGAAGACAACATCAATTCGGCAGTGTGCCTTAAAAATAAAATACAAAAAATAGAAAAATAAAAAAATTAAAAGGAATTTAGTGTACGACATCAAATATAGCAACATAAATGTGCAATATAAATCAGTAATGAATTATTGAATATTTTGTAATACATTACTTACGCAATAGTTCGTGTTCACGATCACTTCGCTCTTTTCTCATCAAGGCTGTCTCCTCTCGTTCCTCAACTCTTCTTTATTTCTCTTTCAAGTTCTTCGTAATCAAATTCGTACATGAATCCCGGACCCCCTCTTAACCTTTGATTAATACAAACTACTTATCCTCTTCAATAATAATCATGTCAAATGCGTTTGCGTGTGCAATGTCAAGGTGATCCTCGAGTTTCATTTCAAAATCTGCTTCCTTTTTCTTATGAGCTTCCGATGATTTACCAGTGCGTTTTTGTATTTGTCTTCATTCTTTGTACAAAGGTTATAATTTTGGGAGGTAGTTTCTCATCTCCTGTGTTCGAATTCATGTTTCCCCCCCAAAAAAAATCACTTCCTGCAAACATAGTCTGGCACTTTCACGTAATGTTAACTGCACCACACGAACATTGAAAAATAATACAATTTACCTCCACTTATGTCATGTGCGTAACATCCAAGTAAATATATTTTCTCACGTAAGCGAACATATGTCATCGTGTCATGAAATGTGTTTTTACCTCGTCCGAATTCCAAGGGAAAACTGTTGCCGTTGAGGCAAACATTTGTCGTTTCTGCCGGTTGGGAGCTGTGCACTGTCATTCGCTGCCGGGTATGACTTTTCTCTATGACGTCACTCTGGGATACTATTCAGTTAGTTTTGTATTCTTATATATAATTGTTGTCAACATTGAAGTAGTGCAAATAATATAAATTGATTAACAAATATCAATTATTATTTTGGTGATTTTATGATTTTTAATTTCCATTGGCACGCTTTACCTTTGCCAGATTGAGCTGCAAATTTACACAGAATATTTATTCACAAAATGAAACCAAAGAGCGAGGTTGGTCACTAAAACTTTTTCACCAAGAGTAAATAAGAGCTAAACTAATATATATATATATATATATATATATATATATATATATAATATATATATTACTAATATATATATATATATATATATAATATACTATACAATACAGATTATATTTATGATATATATATTTAACAAAAATATATATTTATATATAATATATATATATATATAATATAATATATATATAATATATTATATAAAAGTAGAAAATATATATAGTATAATAATATATAAATTAATATATATATATATATATATATATATATATCCTGTATTCTATGATTTGGAGAGTTCATTACCTACTGTAGTTGGTTCTTCGTCAGGTGAAATTGAATTGCATGTAAGTAGCATAGGTGGCACGATCGGCAGGTGCCAGATTTGTAGCTAATCTGTCAACCTGCCGATACATCTATATCATTTTTAGAGACTTTCTAGTACTCAGCTACCTTCCTGAACCTTTTTTAGCATTTTACCTGCTAAATCTGGCAACCTATTGGTAAATTTTAGGATTTTTAGCACTTTTTAACTTTTTTCGGTATTTTTAGCATTTTTGCTATATATTTTTAGCGACTTTCTAATACTCAGCTACTTTTATGAACCTTTTTAGCATTTTTCTTGTTAAATCTGGCAACCTATTGATAAATTTCAGAATTTTTAGCATTTTTAACCTTTTTGCGGTATTTTTATCACTTTTGATATATAATTTTAACAACTTTCTAATACTCAGCTACTTTCCTGAACCTTTTCTAGCATTTTCCTATAATTTCGTTAGTTTTCTTGCTAAATCTGGCAACCTATGGTTAAGTATTTATTATTTTTAGCCTTTTTGATATATTTTTGCACTTTTTAGCCACTTTCTAGTACTCAGCTACTTTCCTGAGCCTTTTTTCATGCTTTTTCCTGTAATTTCATTAGTTTTCCTGTTAATTCTAGCAACATATTGGTAAATGTTAATGTTTTTAGGATTTTTAACCTTTTTCTATACTTTTTTAGCCTTTTTTATCTCCATTTATCACTTTCAGTCATCTCAGCTACATTCCCCTAGCAATGGATGCGATAGCAACCAATATGTTTAAATACATAACCCTAGCAACGGGACCATATCAACCATTAGGCTTAAATACGTTCCCCTAGCAACGTTTGACAAAGCAACTGCAAGGCTTAATTTGGATCAACTACATTCGCGAGTCATTTTAACAACATAGATTTTATTTCGTATGACGTCACACTTTATTAACCAACGTCGTTCATTTGGCCGCAAGTTCAGCAAGCGTCGTTCACCCGCAAGTTCAGTCGTTCGTTTGAGTACAGTCCCGAGACCCGCCCGCCGCCGCCGGACCGGTTATATATATATATATATATATATATATATATATATATATATATATATATTAAATATATAGATATATAATATAATTAATATATAGAATATATATTTATATATATATATATATATATATATATAATATATATATATATATAATACACCGTTAACGAAGGCTACGAACCGCGCTTCGAATACTCGAGCTCATACACATATTCAACGCACCCACCATCATGATCAGCAGCTTGAAATTATAAACATATGACATCACACGTCTCTCGACCTCTACGTATTTAACATATTAATTTTAAATATTTAAAACTTTAGCTAAATGCATGACTTGATGTTGAACCATTGACCTTTTAACTCTCATTCCAGAGCTGTAACCATTTGGCCATAGGGTACTTGGAGATGAAATGTAAAGAAGTAATATTTCTATTATCACTAGCGGTCAATTTTGGTTCGACCTTTATCTATCCAAACATAAAATACTTTTATATTATTTTTATAGCGGCGTATGGCAACCTTTGATAAATGTACATTATATATTATATATATTATATATATATATATATATATATATATATAGATAATATATATATATATATTATTACAATATATATATATATATTACTATATATATATATATATATATATATATATATATATATAATATATTTATATATTATATATATATACTATATATACTTATATCATATATATATATATATATACTATATATATATAGCTATATATATTATATATATATTATATTATTGTTTAAGGAGGCGTATGGCATACCTTGAAAGATATATCATTATATCATTGCAAAGCTTTTAAAACAAATCTATTTCAATTATATATATATAGTATATACTATATAGTATATATATATATACTTATATATATATATACATATATATATACTATATATATATTATATATATATATATATAATAATAATAGATATATATAGATAAATATATATATTATATATATAAATAGTATATATATATATATATAATACTATATAATATATATATATAATACTATATATATATATATTATATATATATATATATTATATAGTATATATATTGTTTAAAAGTTTAGCTAGATAGACTTATAATATATATTTAATAATAATATACATAATATATATAATATATAATATATATATATATATATATATATATATATAATAATATATATAATATATATATTAATAATATATCTATATATATAATATATATATATAATAATATATATAGTATTATTGTTAACCCTTGGTTTTATGCAAACTTTGTTGTAGTTAAATATATCATTGCGCAAAGCTTTTAAACAAATTATCTTCAATCTATATTATATATATATACGTTTAATTGTACTAAAAGGTTTTACTGATTATTTAGTACTATAGTATTATTATATTAATTTATATATTATATTATTACGTAAAACTATATTAATAGACTTTGTATTCTTTTATTAGCTTGTTATTAATTATATGATTGTGAGATGTGATATGTATGTTTACTCTTGTAGTATAAGTATGTATATATTATTATATAGTATGTAAATTTGATTATTGCTTTTATTATATGCTATCATTGAGATTAGATATTATATAATGAATAGAGTAATTATTATTATAGTTAATTAGATAAATGTGGTTATTTTTACAAATTATTCAGGCCTTATGATAGTATAGGAAATGCTGGTAAAAAATAATATAGTATATATAAATAATCGTAACTATAGCTCCATAATTATACCAGACAATTATAATATATAGATTATATTATAAGTATTATTAGTAATTTATAGTTATATATATATGTTTTATATTAGATACAAACCTACAATAGGGGAGATATAAATAGTGGGTGATTGGGCTATAATAAGTATGGCCTAGTGCTTAATATTACATAAATATTGTTTTAAAAAGTTTGAAAGCTAGATAGAGTTAATCATTCAGCCGAATGTGTGACGTTGAGTGTGATTATACTACGCTGAGAGTCCCGATTAGATGATATACCCTAATTTTGAGAACTAGGACTCCCTACTAGTAATTCATTCTCTTATTTTAATTAGCGTCCATACACATTGAATTTTACCGTCTTGACATGTCATGTTATTAGATAATGATTATAGATATATGCATTGCGTGCTTATTAGCTATATATAGTCATCATATGTGAGAGAGTGGTTTGCCATACCTCGAGTGATCCACAGTATTAGAGCCAATTATATGCGCAAGACTCGGGAAGGATAGTGTACCATGCCAGTAATTAATAAGATATATATAGTTATATCGATATCTATCAATCAATTATCTATATACTCTATATAACAATAGACCTTGGATAAAGATTAAGTAAATATTCATTCAATTTTTCGTATAATATTATAAATAAATTAAATTTTATAATAGATTTAATATTAACATATAATATTAGATATATATATAATATAATTATATATATATATATATTATATTTATATATATATATATATTATTATATATATTAATATATATATATAAATATTGTATATCAAATATATCATTATATAATATTTATAATATATATATATAATATATACTATTAATTTAATATTATATAATATTTATTATAAGTATTTATTAGATTAGGTAACTCACGTATAATTCCATATTTTCCAGCCGATAGCCTCGAGATATTTCCTCAGTACTTGATACTACATTCAAATAAACATGGGTAAGATACGGAGATTGGGGTTACTTATCGCAGATTCCAGCAAGTCATTCTCATACCCTCAGATATATTCTACTAATTCTAATTAATTTATAATATATACTATATTATATTAATATTAATTAATATATATAATATATTATATTAACTATATAATATATATATGAATAATATATATGTAGTGAATGGGTACGATTAATCGGAGAATCGTAGCTGTTTCCAGCTGAAATCGGTAAATTCGGTATATATCAAAATTTAAATATTATGTATTATCCGATTATCTTATGAGCCGATTCTTAAGTTATACAATCTGAAAATTAATTTTTTTACGATCTTATGATATTTCCTAAAGGACAATATATCGAAGTTCTGCCGATATATGTATTTTTATAATGTTCATTCTTCCATTATTCTCTATATTAATTAAGAAAACTGGATTTGAGAAGCGGCGTTGACATCATTACGTTAGATCCATAATGAATATCATGTTATTATTTTTAGGGACAGTCATTGGTGATGGCAGACATTTGGCATATGAGTTTCGTAGTCAAGTTATGTATAATAATTGTTTTGATAATATATACCCGTGATAAACTCTAGAGTAAGCAGATGAAATATTATTTGCCTGTAGAGGCTTGTAATAATTTGGAAGTAGTTGAATATCATAAAATGCTATTCTCTTACGAGTTTATCTCATTTTATCACGTATCTCAACAGGTATCTAATATATTAAGT
>JABUQX010050533.1:27500-31873 GCA_015478945.1 Trachelipus rathkii
CTATAAGTGTTTGAAAGCAAGGGATAAAAACTAATAAGATGTTAAGTATAATAAATCACAATATGATTTACAAAACTATCAAAGCTATAAGTAGCTGTATAATAGATATTTTAGGTATATGGATGGCCAAAGTGGCGGGTTTTTAGTTAGTTATTAAAGTAAAATGCATGTTGAAGCTACCAGTATCACAGTAAACTTGTACTGTGGTTAGCATGAACTTTAGCTATAGTTTTACTTCTGATAGTAGTTGGCATATATATTATATTGATCTTTGCTTAGGAAATTGAAGGTCCCTAGGGTGTGTTGTAGGTTGTGTATGTTGCATGGGCATGTATTTGATAAATATTTAGTTGACTGGGACAGTCTCGATAGGCCCATGTGGCTTCTAACTGGTTCTTTGTTTCCTTATCTCTATCGGAGGTAATACTACGAACTTTAATATAAATAGTGACTTTCGGATTGGGCAAAGATATGATGGTATAAGAGCAATGAAAAAATGTTTTAGAGGTGTTTAAGCTGTCGAAAATATCCAGCATCGCTAGATGTTCATTGTTGTTCACATCCATGTGAAGTACAACACATTACAAACTTTATGGCACATCGAATATAACTATATGCTATTTTAGATTTCCAAGGCCGACTACTATTTTAATAAGAAAAAATTGAAAAGATTTTCCCAAACACAAAATGGACAAAACTCTCACGAATGTGAGAAACAAGGTTGGTGGAAAATTTCAATGGATTGTTACGATCTAATGAAATTTTTAAAGCATTGTTGAAGCTTAAGAGGAGCTTGAATGGATCAAGATATTAAACCTTTTTCAAAAAACTTAGATCTTTTCAAATCTTCCAATCGTAAGCAAATGCAAATTTATTATAAGTTTATTTATTTATGTCTTTAACTTTATTCTTAAACACTCTTCTATTATGTATTGCATTGCATTCTCCATAATTAGTGAGAGCAACTGCTCTTAATCATATTGAAAATATGATGTTTGTTTAGAAAGATTTTCAAGCAAACATCAAAGAAACATTTTCAAACATTTTGGAAGTTAAAACAGAACTTAGGCTTTCTGATAATGAAAAAATGATAATGCCTCTTGTGAGAATCAATTTTAAATGAAAAGATATAGAGCAATTACAATTTATTTTCTTGATGATTTTTCAAAACAGTTGGAGAGCAAGTTCGCGAATCATAGTCCATACTTACTAATCTTTGTAAAGTTACTCATTCCATCGATATCTAATAAATATTTTGCTAATTTTGTAAATAAATTTGATCTTTGCAGTCATATTTAGATTGTTAGGGTTTTAGCATTTACCTCACAAAACATTGAACTCCAACAAAATATTTCTCTACTCTGAAAAGGCTCAAAGCATACTTTTTCAATTCTACAGGAGAAGAAAACCTAACAGAACTGGCTTTAATGAGTATTCATCATAGCTTCACAATATAAACGAAGGAAGTTATCAATCATTTGTTGTTAAGAGATGAAAATTAAGAATTTTTTATATGAATAAAGTGAAATCTTTTTTTTATTTTCAAATTACTATCAATGTTACATTATTTTGTTCCCTTTTATTCACATTATATATATATATATATATATATATATATATATATATATATATATATATATATATATATATATATATATATATATATATATATATATATATATATATATATATACATATATATATATATATATATATATATATATATATATATATATATACTACTCTATATATATATATATATATATATATATATATATATATATATATATATATATATACTATATATATATATATATATATATATATATATTTATTTATTATTTATTTACCATCTCACAAGTAGGGCTTTCGCCCTGTCAGTTGGAACAGCATCTTCATTCTTCTGGCCAGAAACTCTTGATTCTAGAGCTCTCTAGTAAACTATTTCTCGGCGCAATGGATTTCGACGCTAGTCCTTGAGTTATACACTCATTTAGGGTTTCACCACGATAAATATGGTTTCACCCTTATATATATATATATATATATATATATATATATATATATATATATATATATATATATATATATATATATATATATATATATATATATATATATATATATATATTTATATATATAACTTCCCCATATAAATTATATAATAACGATAATAATAATAATAATAAAAAATTTCAAGAAATATTTGTTACGTTTTTTGGTACTTTATTAAATTTTATCCAGTTTAGTAATATTTATTTTTTAAGTTAAGTCACTTCACACTATCTTATATATATATATATATATATATATATATATATATATATATATATATATTTATATCTTCTTTATATATATATATATATATATATATATATATAACTCTTTCTCTATATATATATTTATATATATATATATATATATATATATATATATATATATTTCTGTTCTTTTTTTTTTAATTTTTGGGAATATTTTTTTAAAATAAAATGAGAAATAAAATATATATAAAATATAGGTCAGACTGTCTAAAGCTGACGTCATGTAACTAGAGAACGGCAGCACCTACAGTACAGTACAGTACTCAGGCATGTCTCCTTCTTTAATTACAATCTATCTTCGTGTAGAAGTCGGCCATATTCCGACTCTTTCATCAGCTATGTACCTTGTAATTTATTTCATCTTTTTTTTAGGGACCCCACCCCTCCTGGTGGTTCGCATATACCTTTGGGAGTTCTGAAACTCTCTTAATCGGAATATGTCATTGAAAACATATAAAACGACACCAATATTATATTATGAAGCGTATCTTTACTAACCAGGCACCGCACCGGCACAAGCACGGAGATCCAGCACTGGTGTAGACAATGGCTCATTTGCTCCGACAGATGAGACTTCTTTTCATTCCTTCTTCTTAATCTATCATCCTCCGTGCTTTTCTTATGACTCTAGCTTTAGCACCGGCACGCCATCAGGCTCCGGCACCGGTTCATACAATGAGTCATATGAGACTTCTTCTTATTCCATCCTCAATCTTCATTTGTTACGCATTCTATGTTTTTGAATTGCAATCTCTTCCAAGGTACCTTTGAGGGTCCTGAAACCCTCCAAATCGGAATCTACGTCCTTAAAAGCATATACATTAACACCAATATTATAGTGTTAAGTGCATGTTTACTAACTCAGCACCGCACCACACCGCACAGGACCGCACCGCATCGACTCATTTGATCTTTTACTTAACTTAAGCTCATTACTCTGATTCACTCATCCTCTTCTATACACTCGCCAATTTTCAGCTATCTACAAGCATTCCCAAATTTTGGGGCTCAACCCCATCACCCCATGGGGTAGAGGCCCGAAAACTCGGGACGATGTAGGCAACATCATCAGCAGTCAGGGTAGCACGTTTGAGGACGATACGATCGATAAAGGTAACTTTATTAAAATGGAGGAAAATAAAAAGGGGCGGGGATTAAAAGGGTTTCAAACCCCAAAAGGGGTCCCCACCCCTTACCCCTCACTCCTTAAGGGGGTGTGGGGTTCCGAATTGTGTAGGTAAATATTAAATCTTCTTTCCCCCCCCCCAGCAGGAGGAGGATGGAGAAAGGATTCGGAGTTGGAGTCAGAGAAAGAGTCGGAGCCGGAGCCGGAGCCGGAGCCGGAGCCGAAGCCGAAGCCGAAGCCGAAGCCGAAGCCGAAGCCGAAGCCGGTATAGCTGAGGTGCTGAGTTAGTAAACATTCGTTTAATAGTACAATATTTGTATCAATGTATATGTTTGTAGGGTCGTAGAACTTAATTATGAGGGTTTCAGAACCTTCAATAGTGTTTGAGGGCCCCCCGGGAGGGAGGTTCCCCCCCAAAAAAAAAGAAATGCATGGAGTGTAGAAGAGAAGAAGAAGATGAAGAAAGGAAGGAGGAAGGATGATATACATATATATATATATATATATATATATATATATATATATATATATATATATATATATATATATATATATAATATATATATATATATACTCTTCTTATACTATATATATATATATATATATATATATATATATATATATATATATATATATATATATATAGTTAGATTTTGATATGCATGAATGGCATTCTTATGTGTAAAAATAACGTTAAAATCTGAAGCTTGTCTAACCTCTCAGATTCAGACAAAACCTATAAGATGAGATACAAAAGTAAAAAATAAACAAAAATAAAAAGACCAAGATTACATATATATATATATATATATATATATATATATATATATATATATATATATATATATATATATATATATATATATATATATATATATATATGCTCTTTCTTACTATATATATATATATATATATATATATATATA
>JABUQX010050534.1:7500-10000 GCA_015478945.1 Trachelipus rathkii
TCTGTCTAATGTAGGCGTTCTTAAATGGTATCTGATGGTTGTGTCTCGCCACAACATAAGAGGAATTGAGCATCCTAATATTATTATTGCAATTAAATTGATACACAACGTAACTTCTGTAATCCTCCGAATAATGACCCATGTGTTCTAAAATGTAAAGGACACTCGTCCTCGGTTTGTAGTAGCTTCTAACATTTACACTTTTCTCTGACTTAACATGTTCCTTTACAGTTATGTTTAATTTTCGCTCGTCTCTAGAAAAGTTTGTCAAATTTAATGATTTAAAATAAAAGTTATCTTGCTTCTCCATGTCAAGTGAATTTTTATTTGGAGTTAAAATGTTGTTTATAGTTCCTTTTAATAACCTTTTCTATTTTAATTTGGAGGGTAAGCCATATGTTATTAGGTTTTGTGTTATTCTTACCACTTCTTTGAAGTTATTTTATAAGCTCTGTGAATTAGGGTTTTAATAATTTATATCTTTCGGGTATATTAGAATCATAATTTGTGTATAAACCTTTATCTGTAGTTTTATCATTTACTTCTCTTCCAACTCTACCATTTTTAAAACAAAGTAAGATATCTAGGAATTTCAGTTTTTTATCTTTAACACCTTCATAAGTGAAGTTTAGGACGGACAGTTGTTTAAGCCTTTCTATGAAATTTTTTAAGTGATTTGAATTTTCAAATATGACAAAAGTGTCATCGACGTATCTTAAATATGTCTTCAAATTAAATGTGTTATTTTCATTCATAATTTGGTTTTCAATATGAGACATGTAGAAATCGGTGAACGTTGGGCCCAATGGAGATCCCATCGAAACACCATCTTTTTGTATAAATGTTTCATTATTAAAATTAAAAGGGGTTTCTGTAGTACAGATAGTTAAGAGCTTTTTTTTAAATAGTTTTTTTCAATATTAGGTAGTGGTTTATCTCTGTTTTCATAAACTTCTTTAAGTATATAAGTTTCTTTAACTGGAACATTAGTGAACAGACTTTCAACATCTAGAGACACTATATAATCAGAATGGAGGAATTCTGTTTCACTAATGTGCAAGAGAAGAGAGCGAGTGGTAGAATTCTTACTATAAATTTTTCCATTTTTAAAATATGTATTATTATTTTTATTATTATTATTACTTATTATTATTATATTATTAGTGGTGAGTGAGTGAGTGGAGTGAGTGAGTGGTGGAGGTGGTGAGTGGAGTGGTGATTATTATTGAAATTTTATTATTAATTATTATTATTATTATTATTATAATATTATTCATTAGAGGGTGAGTGGAGGTGTGAGATGGAGATTATTATTATTTTATGTATTCCCATTATTATTATTATTTTATTATTATTATTAAATTATTTATTATTGAAACTGAATTATTAAACTGTTTAAATTTTATAATGGCCTGTTTTAATAATAAAAAATAAAAAATAATTTGCATTATTATTACGTTATATATTTGTTTGTCATGTGCTGCGCCTGCATCTTGATGTCTTTACGGTACTTACCGTATAGAGAATTTGAAGATTAGATTCATTGGAAAAGTGGTATAGATTTTTTTAATTGACGATAAGCAAGCCAACAGAAAAGGGGACAAAAATGTTTTCACTGTAACCCTGGTAGCATTAAGGCTGAGTCAGAGTCCAATTTTGAATTTTGACTGGCTGGAGTCCGGAGTCGGAGGTCGAGTCGGAGTCGAAATTTTAATATTAAGGACGGAGTCGGAGTCCGAGTCGGAGTCGAAAATTTTTGTTTAAGTGGAGTCGGAGTCGGAGTCGAGTAGAAATCCAAATTGTGATTTAAAGAGTCGCGGTGGAGTGGCAGTCGCAAAAATTTTTTTACGCTCCGCAGCCTGCTTATTAGCAAAACAGTTTTTGAAAATTTGCATTCAATTATTTATCATTAATGAAAACCATGGTGGTGTTTAATTAAAGTGTTTAATTTCATGTATATTTATGCTTAATTATGAGGAGGAGCGGTTTCCTGCTCTCTCTCCATCGCTTCCTATACAACACGAGTCGCCCCTGGAATATATATATATATAATTATATTTGACATTAAAGTCTCAATTATTTTACCAATTTTCAAACTTACAAAATATTAGTAATAAGTTTTTAATTTTAATATATATATATATATATATAGGTATTTTATATATATATATATATATATATAATATAAATATTATAATATAGTATATATATATAATATTTACTATATATATATATATATATGATTATATTATATATATATATATTATGATATTAATATAGTATATGTATATATATATATCATTATATTATATACTATTAATTATGCCTATAATAATTGATGAACAATGTACTATATATATAGTATTGGTGATCTAGTTTATATATTAATATATTATTATATCTATATATATATATAATTGAAAACGGGGTCCCAAAATTGTCCTAAAAAATAAAATTCCTGAAAACCATTGTATTGCTAGAAGCATTTGAACTTTTTTTT
>JABUQX010050534.1:25000-27500 GCA_015478945.1 Trachelipus rathkii
CTAAGACCAGTGTTTTGTTTGTAGTAAAGATTGTTAAAGTGGAAGAAATTATGTTCAAGAGTGAGGTAAATTAATTTTTTTAAGAAAGGAAAAGGATAAGCTAAGTTGTAATTGTTTTCAGAGAAGTAACGTTCTAATAGAGAGATGGTGAAAGGTACGGGGACAGAGGTGAATAAAGAGGTGACGTCAAAACTAAGGATATGGTTGGTGTGAGGTGAAATATTGCGTGTTTTGAGGATGAAGTCTTCAGTGTTTTTAAGATGAGAGGTGGAGATTTGGCCAAGTAAAGGTTTGAGTTGTTGAGAAAGCCAAGAAGACAGCTTGTAAGAAACAGAATTAGTGTTAGAAATAATGGGGCGTACAGGGTTGTTAGGTTTGTGTATCTTAGGGATACCATAAAATTGTGAGAGACGAGGGAGGCTGGGTTTTAAATCATTATTGAGGTTGGGGAAATCTTTAGTGATGAGTTTAAGATGTTGGTTAAATCTAATGTGAGAGTTGTTAAGAGGATTTTTGTTGAGAAGTGTGTAAGTGTTATCAATAAGAAGATCGTTACATTTAGAGATATAATCATCCTTGTTTAAAATTACTAAATTCTGTCCTTTATCCGATCTAGTGACAACAATATTTTGATTATTCCTGAGAGAGGTTAAGGCAGTAAAGAATTTCTTGGGTGTCGATCTAAGTTTTGAGTTGTTGATAATACCATCAATCATCAATCCTTTAATAAAGTCGTAGTTATAGTTGGAGTTTGAAGTGCGACTCTTCCAAAGTTCAAAATCGGAGCAAAACTGAAGTAATGGGTTATCATTCTGAAGAGAAAAAGATAAACCATAACCCAAAATAATTTTCTCGTCATTAGTAAGGGCATAGTCTGATAAGTTGATGATTCTATCTTCAGATGAGTTTATTACCCATGGGCTGTTGTAGTAAATAAGGTTGAATTTATTGTCGAGGGACAATTTCTTTAATTCTACAGCATGATTTTTGGCAGTATACTGCCAAAAATCATGCTGTAGAATTAAAGAAATTGTCCCTCGACAATAAATTCAACCTTATTTACTACAACAGCCCATGGGTAATAAACTCATCTGAAGATAGAATCATCAACTTATCAGACTATGCCCTTACTAATGACGAGAAAATTATTTTGGGTTATGGTTTATCTTTTTCTCTTCAGAATGATAACCCATTACTTCAGTTTTGCTCCGATTTTGAACTTTGGAAGAGTCGCACTTCAAACTCCAACTATAACTACGACTTTATTAAAGGATTGATGATTGATGGTATTATCAACAACTCAAAACTTAGATCGACACCCAAGAAATTCTTTACTGCCTTAACTTCTCTCAGGAATAATCAAAATATTGTTGTCACTAGATCGGATAAAGGACAGAATTTAGTAATTTTAAACAAGGATGATTATATCTCTAAATGTAACGATCTTCTTATGATAACACTTACACACTCCTCAACAAAAATCCTCTCAACAACTCTCACATTAGATTTAACCAACATCTTAAACTCATCACTAAAGATTTCCCCAACCTCAATAATGATTTAAAACCCAGCCTCCCTCGTCTCTCACAATTTTATGGTATCCCTAAGATACACAAACCTAACAACCCTGTACGCCCCATTATTTCTAACACTAATTCTGTTTCTTACAAGCTGTCTTCTTGGCTTTCTCAACAACTCAAACCTTTACTTGGCCAAATCTCCACCTCTCATCTTAAAAACACTGAAGACTTCATCCTCAAAACACGCAATATTTCACCTCACACCAACCATATCCTTAGTTTTGACGTCACCTCTTTATTCACCTCTGTCCCCGTACCTTTCACCATCTCTCTATTAGAACGTTACTTCTCTGAAAACAATTACAACTTAGCTTATCCTTTCCCTTTCTTAAAAAAATTAATTTACCTCACTCTTGAACATAATTTCTTCCACTTTAACAATCTTTACTACAAACAAAACACTGGTCTTAGCATGGGCTCTCCTTTGTCCCCTATACTTAGCAACTTATTTATGGAGCTTATTGAGCACTTTTTTATTCTTAACCACCCTCTTCTCTCCAACACTACCTGGCTTCGCTATGTCGATGACATTTTTGTCTCCATCCCCCTAACCACTGACCCTAATATCATCCTTAATTTTATCAACTCCATACATACCAATATCAAATTCACTATGGAACTCTCTATTAACAAAACACTACCTTTCCTTGACACCCTTCTCTCTTGGCAAAATAGCCCGACATTCTTATATAGTATTTACCGTAAACCTACTTTTAATCCCTCTTACACTCATTGGTTTTCCTCACATACTACCAACACAAAAATTGGCATTCTCTCTTCACTTTTTCTTAGAGCTTTAGCATTGTGTTGTTTTTTACGTCTAACTGAACTTAATTACATCTTCACTACATTTAACAAACTTTCTTACCCCAAACATATCATAACTCGTTCTCTTAAAAAAGCCAAACAAAAATTTTACA
>JABUQX010050535.1:0-30000 GCA_015478945.1 Trachelipus rathkii
AACTTATGGTACATTATGAAGAATTAAATTAAAGATAACTATAATTAATTACTACTTTTTTATCACTAATTAAGAATGTCACAACACACAACAGTAGCCCTAAATCGTAGAAAAGATTATGAGAATGTAAAATAAATAAAAAAAAAAAAAAAAACTATAATAAAATACAAGTTCTACTTGGTAAGCTGAAAAAATTGATAACAATCTACAATATGAAACGTAATATAACAATATAAATAAATAAAAAAATTATAATAATTAGTAATTTACATAAACTGCTAATATGCAACATTATTGAGAAAATAAACTTGAAAGGGGGTTTAGTATATATAATATATAGACTTACGAAAATTAAAAACTATAATTGAAATTTTAAATACGATTAATATACTAATATAAAAATAATAATCTGATATTACTATAGACAAGACTTATGCTAAAATTTTAATAAATTTTAATCATTACATAAAATTTACATTAACTTTATTGTTATAGATGATACAAAAAAAAAAATAAGTTAACACTTATTTTAATTTATAAAAAATATTAATTATCAACCGAAAATAAGAATATACACTACTAAGACTACTCCAAGTTGAGCTTAATAATAAGCAGAATCACCTGAGAAGCAAAAATTCACTAAACTTTTGATTAAACAATATAAAAATATATGTACATTTATTTTGAGATAGGCTATATTAGCTACTAAGCGAAGTGAGAAATGTACAAGCACAAAAGTAGGTATACTGGAGAGTGAGCGGATAACGACGTGAGCATTCGGTGAGACGAACTGACAGAGAGTGAGTCCGTTCGTAGATTAGACTCCGAATTTATACATGAAGACATGCGAGGACAAACATGTGTTAAAATCTACTGCGAAGGAAAGATTTGAGAATATTAAAAAAGAAGCGAAGAAGCACGGAAAAGGTTGCATTTTTAAGAAAAACTTTGAATGTCGTTAAAAGCGTGCAATTATAATATATTTATATGCTAGGATGCATAAACGAGAAAAAGAAAGACAGAGAAGGATAAGAGAGAGAGAGAGAGAGAGAGTAAGAGAGAGGAGTGAGAAGAGAAGAGAGGAGAGAGAGAGGATGAGAGAGAGAGAGAGAGATAGAGAGATGAGAGAGAAATCGAGTAGAGAGAGAAGAATAATAGAGTGAGAGAGTAGAGAGTATAGCGTATGTGTGAAGAAAAGTATAAGAGAGAGATAGAAAGAAAGAGAGAGGAGTTTATTGGCAGAAATATATGTATAATTGCAGATCAGACAGTTTTTAAAGAGGATTAATATGTAATGAATAAATCATTGAAAAATATATACTATTACAATCGATAGATTAAATTAGAAAGTAGTAATTTGTGTATGAAAACATGTAACCATATGACATGAAATTTATACGTTAATTACATTAGGAATGTTTCATTTATTGTAGTTGATAGGAAAGATGAATCACATCCAATAATTTTCTGAATTTATTCTAATATATGTAGTACTATTGAATCAGTAATAACTAGCTTAGTGTGAGTCATTTCTATAATTAACTACAGCTAGCTAACTTATATCTGGCAGTATTCTCATAATAGGTAGAACTCGACCTGAGTTATTAAAGTATATATCGATGCATTTGGTATGAGGTTAGCCAAAGAGCAATCAGTCTAGGAAAACCTTTTAATCCAGAAATGTTTCATAGGCAGCATCATATTGAACTGAAAAACATAATTTGCAGAAAACAAATGTTATTATTTTAATTGTAATAATGTTAATTATTTTATATGATAAGGTGTTAATATAATTTAATTCATTCTATTAAAATACTTCAAATTAAATTAAATACTTATTACAAGAGATATAGGCTCTGTAATAGAAGGTACAGTATTTCTGTCTCATGGAGATTAAAGATTAATAGTTTGTTGCTCTTGCACTTAAAAAGTACATATCAATAGTAATCCTTCAGTAATATATCAGCTTTACTCAAAAGATTCGACGCATGTTTTTAATATATCGTCACACTTTTAATCAATTATTAGATGTTGGTATAATTATATTCAATAAATTGCATTGATTGGTCCGGTAGTGAGGAGATGCACGAGACTCCAAAATTTGTGACGGTTGTCTGCGGATGCGGATAGCGGATGCGGATAGCGGATGCGGATCTTAAAAAGGATGAGGATGCGGATGCGGACTGCGGATGTCACATAAGTGTGGAATGTGGATGCGGATGCGGATGCGGATGTTTACTCTTTGAAGTTCTGAAAGTGAATATGACATTCATTAATCATTAGCCTGAGATTTGTTAATAGGCAGTGAACAATATATATCTATTAAGGATATATAATGATTATTTTTTCCTAGGATATCTATAGAATAATAATAATTAATATATAGACTGTTCGATGAGGATGAATATATTATCATTGGTGTTTGAGTATATCTATGATAGGGATGAGTAAAGTAAATATATATTTAAATATAACTCATTGTGGCAAAAACTGAATGGATTTGTATTGTAGATATAGATCTATATTATACTTAGCTGTATTGGAGTAAGGTAATTATACGTATATAAGCTGCGTACCTAGGTCTATGTGCCACGGACCTCCCGGCAAGAACACCTAATTGTGCAAAGGAGGGCGATATAGTTAGCAAACTGCCAGGAAAGATATTAAGAATTAATTTAATGGTAGCCCTGTCGAGACATTAAATCTCTATTGTCATCACTATATACTCAAAATCTCACGTACACAAGTATTACAACTAGACGCAGGCTTTAAAGTGAGAGAGATTAACACCGTTCAGCGCAAAGGATAACACAGAAGATGTGAGAGAGGATATTAACCTCTCGAACAGATGTGGCTGGATATAGAAATGTGAGAGCACGCACACAGCGAATAAAAATGCCTGGAGTTATCCATGAATACGAACTACACACAAAACCACATACGCCCGACACACAGCACCTAAAAAAGCACATGTGCATAAATCGAGGGCCTCGAAACAGGTGTGCGCGTACGCTACGAGTGATAGAACTCCCTCGAGCACCTCCGCTGAGCGATCTATAGAAAAGGATTACTAAGCACCTAGAATATCGCGCCGTAACTGATTGAGGGTCACAGTTTGTAGAACAGCGATAAAGCTCGCACGAAAGATATTAAATATAGGTATCATTTTGCGTTATGTCCTCGACCCTATCGGCAAAAGCCGGGTGAAACCAGGGCCCCCCCGCTCTATTTATGTAGTAGTCACGATACTTCAAAACAATAGCAATGAGGCGGATGGAGGACATATGTAAATCTGAGTGTCTGGGAGCAACTGGCATGAGAGACGGAAAAAAGTCATCAGGGCAGCAACTACTAAACAGAAACTCACAACAGTTGCTCTCCTTGAGTGAAAAGCCGCCACTCAGCAACCGTTGATGTGTAGGCTTTTCAGTACCCTGGTGTTTATGATTAAGGTCAAGGATGGTGTATATTGTCAACAGGAGAGAACGAAGAGAACGTTGAAAGAGATAGGCAAGTTAGAAGGTGTCTTAGAGAGGGAGATTTGTAGAATTGGGTTTTTAAAGAATTACATTTTCGACTAAGGGTTGAGACGGACCCCACCCTGGAAAGCTAATCCAGACTCAGCGAGAATAGAAATGGGAAAGAGATTAAGATGAGAGGCAATTTTAGAAGTAACAAGAACGGAGAAGCACACCGCAATTGCAAAATGAGTTCGAAGAATCGAAGGGTCGCGCTACATCGGCATACTAATCGTAGTTGGAATAGACGTTAATTCTTGCAGCCGGGGTAAGTGAGGAGATCAGTAATGAACACGATAGGAAATATAAAAATTGCTTATGTAGAGAGTTATGTTAAGAGAACTCTCTGGGACAAACTTTTTCGGCACAGCAAAATGAGAAATCCGTCCCATTAACCAAACAACATGCCGATATTTAGTGAATAAATTGAGAAACTCAGAACCGTAAAAAATGATATTGCAAGGGAGCGAGAAGGAGGAAACCCAATGGAGTGACGCTTGGAGAGCTAGTGAACGCGTGATATTTTAATGCTCTGATCATCCCGGTCAAATCCTTGGATATGTCAATCGCAACGCCACCTCGAAACGTAATGGCTCACTCCAGATAGTTCCTTAGGGGTAATATAGTCATAAAAATCAGTGTAACATAGAAAAGTAATAATCGCCCAGTAGGGACCACACTCAGAGCTCCGTAAAGGCGTTACTGGCACGAGAAGAAATGTGAATGAGCAAACATCTCCATATGATCTACGAGAATATGATATGAGTGAGAAGTGGTTTCATAGATTTCTTTAGATAATATAACGAAGTGAGCTAGCAATAGGGACGATAAGTTAGAGGAAGAATCTAGTTAGGCGAGCGCTTTTTAACGCCTTTTTTCTCAAAGAGCAGGTTCCTCGCGACATGCTCGGCTTCCACAACACTAGAAGGGGAAAGTATTCAGTTATTGAGACATAGAGAATATAGTTGAACGGGGCGGGGTCGCACGAAAGCACACTCCATCAAAACTCGGGAGGAAATGCCATCCGGGCCAGCCGCCTTCCTAACTTACAGATTTCAGGAGCCCATGCACCCCAATCAAATGTAAATCACAGGCAATGGCATAGGACACCTGAGAGAAGAAGAAGGAGAGGAGGAGAGGATTAGGAGGTAGGAGGAAGTAGGCAGAATTGTCTAGGGTTGAGTTAGAGAGGAAATAATTCGGCGAGCAGAAAGAGATTGGGGAGAGTCAGTTAGAGAATTAGCAACAGAACTAACAGATCGAATAAGAGGAGAACAGGCAGATTATATACAGAAGTTGTTAGAGATGTTTTTTTGGCAAGAGCCAGAACAGATATTTATCAGTAGGCAGAATCAAGGAGGTTAGCTGCACTTTCATTTTTTTGCACCTCACACACCGCTTGTGCCTTAGAGAGAACGAGTACTCCATGACAAGATTTCTAGCTTGAAAATGAAAATTAGCAAATCGATAGCATAGAAGTAATCGAGAATTTTTCTACCCCCGATACGCACCTCGTTCTAGCCTGAATGATACACAGAGAAGCAACACACGAGTCGAATCCATGGATTAATGAGGAGAGAAGCATTTTAGTCGAGTAAAGGAATGAACCTGCTCATACCATCACGATTACAGCTCCCATCTTACTCGGCGGGCCTAACGACGTACCACACAAGCAATCAACCAAGCTAGTAATCTTCTCCAATATTATAGTTACCACACACCTATAAGTACAGACCTACAGTACATATAATATATATAATCACCGATCGAAAGTACAACATAATATATAGTATATATATATATATACTACTTATATCTACAATTGAGATATAATATATATACCTATACTATAATATATATACTAAATTAATATAGTATATATCACTCACCCCACAAACTTTGGCCCCCCCACTCGATACTGCCAGCAGACACAACAACACCACAGTGACATACTCACACTACATCACATTATACTAATATTGAATCCACTGCCTACGTACCCATGGATAGATGTATATATACCTTAATTATATAATACTAACTATTAATATATTATAATTATAAACTTAATATTACTATATATTATATATTATATATATTAATAATTATATATATAATATAATATATATACCTATAACTATATTAATATCATATATTAATATTATAAATATAATACTATTGTACAGCTAACATTATAATATATAATATATACATATATATATACATGTATTTACAATATAATTACTAGAGGGACGGGTTTTGGAGTGACCATATCTATACATCAAGCTGAGTAATTTGTCTTAAACCATAAAATTGAGCTTGCTAGAAAATTTATGGACTGACCTTTTTTATATATATAATTATATACTATAATATTATACTATATAATAATTATTATTAAATAATTATATATATATATATAGCGTTTAGTTAATATATATATAATTGAGTGAGAAGATTAAATATAATTATATTATATTATACTTTTTAATGAATTTTCGCAAGCAGAAATCGAAATGTAAAATTACAGATTAGTGTGCCCATATAACTCCATGATCAAATTTGATTTCTCAAGAAATAATTTATTTATTAATTATTGACAATTCTAATAATTCAAAATGTATGGAAATACATTCCAGCAACATCCTGCATTTTTTTTCAAAAGAGGATGAGGAATATGTGTAACAGAACTAATGAGGGATGCGGAAAGACAGGATAGGCAGGATTCTTGTCAATGTCCAGTACCACTACATATACTATAGGTATGAATTATCAATATATATACTACATTTATAGCCCTATATATGGTCTCAATATTAAGATCAAAATATATTACTATATACAAATAATAACACTTTATGAATTATATTGTATTCTAGATATAAGTATTATGGTAAATAATTTGGAGTAAATAATATTTATAATATATACAGTTATTAGGTTGTAAATATGGATTTATATGAGTTATTTTACAGTAATCTATATATATATTAGTATCTAGTATATCGTCCACTTAATGTTTCCATACCTTAGATAACTTTACTAATTATTACGTAGCTGACACTCATACTATTTTCTTTGGATTCTGTAGTCTAGTCTCTATTTTATTTACATACTCAGTGTTAGACTTTAAAGTCTACTATCTAGTATATATGATTCGAATAGATAGCTAGTCATTAAATTAATTGATATTTTAAATACGTATCGTATAGTCACGTAGAATGAATTATATTTACGCCCTATATGATGATGGGTACTTATATATATTGTTTTTTTATTATATTTACAAATATTAGATATCAGAAATAACAAATGAGACAGTATAAGAATAATATCGGATCTATACTTATAATACCAAATAATAAATTAATATAATAGAATTTAGTTTCACTACTAATAGAAATATAAATAATACAATATCAAGTTATTTTATTTACATTCCTTAAATTTATTATTTATGTTTGTATTATTATATATATATACGTTTGTTATTATATATATAATAAAAGATATTATATCAGTAGGTATTCTATATATATATTAGTATATACATATATTTAATAGCCTACCCTACTAATTATGTGGAACTATTAGAGTATGAAATACTTACTGTTAATTTTCATTATATTATATTTACATTATTTAGAATATATTACAGTTCCCTAAAAGTAGCTTATACATATATATATATATAATATATATATAGGTACCTCACCTGACGCATAAACATAGTTAATATAATTTTAACAGAAATCTGGATAAATTCAAAATTACGATTAAATGCTTCCATAACTGACTAAATCCGGATCAAAGATCGCAGCAAATTAATATTTATTTTATACTGGCATTTAATTCAAGATCTCAACATCCTCATTATTCAAAAGAGGATGCGGATGCGGAGGTCAATTTAGGTGAGGATGTGACCGTCCACTAGCGGAATGTCGCCGATGTTCACTGTCGGGCCAATTCTTCACTATGAGTATATGGAGAATTTAGATCATAATATATATATATATAATATATTATATATAACTAAAATAATTTATTACAATAATAAATATCAGAACGAAATTTTTTTTTAGTATAGCTCACAACATTAATATATATATATTATTATAGTATAATAATATTACTCATATTTAAAAATGATATAAAAAATTGTAAATAAGGTGCTTTTGAAATAAATGGATACTATGCTTGTAAGGAGATCTAAGAATTCATAATTGTGAGGAATATAGCAAAATATTTCGACCAAAATGGTCCTCGGTTCAGCGCCTTTCGAGTAAAACTAACTATGCAATATATGGGCATTAGATAAAACTGCTGGGTGTTTAAAAATACTTGAATGCGTTCCTTTTTATTGGGGACGTGGAATGGCCGCTAGTGGTTTAGAGCATCCGGCTATTGTATAACCTGAACAGACGCCAGAGGTCAATGTCTCGAATCTCGCGCTGATGGAGAGTAAAACTCTCCTTTGACTCCTCGAAACAAATGAGTGAGGAAATAAATATGTGCACTGAGTATCACAAGGAGACCTTTCATCTCCAATCAGCGGGATTCGAACATTCGACACCGCGTCGCACGTGTTATCAATAACCGAGATGCCTCTAACCACGTAGGCCATCACGTCCCAGAAAAAGAACTTCAAGAGTAGTTCTTTAAAGAACTTTCGGTGTTTTCTTTCATCTCGCATATGAGGCTGAGTACTTTATAGGGTATGCAGTATCAGCATTTATGGATGAGAAAACACAGGGTACACATATTAAAAAATAAACGTATTGAAAAGACTCAAATGTTTTTTGTAGCTTAAAATATCACTTGCCTGTGGATGGCCTAGTGGTTAGAGGGTATCCGGGAATTAAATTGGAATAACTCACTGCGGGAGGCAGAACGGAGAGTATGAATAAGGCTATCGAGTATCTCGCTGATGCGAGGAAGTAAATCATCTGCCAGTGATCATATTCCAAATTTCTAAAATGGGGTCATGTATACATTACCCATTTTAAGATTGAAGTCGAAGTCACTGAGCCATGATATTTACTCACTCGCTCTATCTAGCCGGTGATTCGAATAAAACATTGGACACCGCGTTGCAGCTGTTAACAACTAACGGATGCTCTAACCCTGAGCGAGGGAAAATCTATTGCCCACGTCTATTAAAAGAAGGGCTGCAAATGAGTAATTTTTTAAAGCTCCGGTTTTAATAGCAGTTCATCCCATAATTGCTGAGTTACTCAAAGGCTATTATTACTATTGTATAAATGAATGAGTCCAAGGAGATTTTACTCTCTATCAAGCGGATTCGAACATTGGCACATACTCCGCGCGCAGATGCTTTAAGTCAATACCAGATGCTCTACATACACAAGGCCATTACGTCCCCAGAAAAAGAACCGCTTCAAGATAGTTTTTTTAAAGCCCGAAAAGTCAGATTTTCTCAATACCCATATGAGTAAAAGCTGAGTACTCAAGGCTGGCCCCCATTTTTAAATGAATAACATAGTTTATTAGCAGCGGGAACCAGTAGGACTCGCAGCGTAATTGGTCTGAAATAATACCTGCTTAGTAATTCCCACAAGCTAAATTTTCTTTGAGTATTATAATACAGCAATAATTGATTATAAGCATTACAATTTGAGTTACTCAAATTTGACGTCTCAAGTCCTTATAAAGTTTATATATTACGGCATAATATATAATAACTAATATATCAGTATTATATTATAATATTATAATATACATCCATATTAATTAATAATTATATATAAATTATATAATATATGCCGCAGATTGGCCTTACGGGGTCAAATATAATTATATACTATATATAATAATGAATTATATATTAGATATGATATATATATATATATAAATTTCACATTCTTATAATTCCCAAGGTGTCGGAACTTCCATCTAAATTATCGCTACTTCTTTGAAGGTAAGAAGGTTACTACTTAATTATATCCTTATAATATATGACATTCTTATAATATCTATAGAAATTGTAGTACTTATTTTAAATAATATATATATAGTAAAAAACTATATAATAAATAGTCATATATATATATAATATAATATATATATATTATATATATTATAAAAATAATATATATATAACATATATTATGAAAATTAGATATTATTAAGTTTGAAAGTGAGTAACCTATTATCACCAGAAAATGGTTAGCACTATATATATATAATATAGTATAATAATAATAATTAAATTCAATAGATATATAATGAAAAATTTGAATATAAATAATAAGTAAATTATTAATAAGTGAGATATAGATATATATTTGATATATATATATATTACTACTATATATATGATCAATAAATTTTTTATATTAATTTTAGTAATTATTATTAATATATCATTATAATAATTATATATATATAATATATAGTAATTATATATATAATATATTAATATATATATATATATATATTATATATATAAAGATAATATATATATATTATATATTATATTAATATATATATATATATTAATCAATTATATAATATAATAATTAATTATATATTATAATCTATATTATTATATTTTTTTATTATATATATTTTATTATTATACTATGGAACTAATAATTAACTTAATCTCTCACTACTACTGTCCTAATATTATATCTTGAATTCGTGTGAGCGATAAGTGTAAAAAAAAATATTTTCACAGATATATGAGCATTCGTTATGAGAGACACTCAAAACATAGATGTTCTAATAATTGGTACTGAGACAAATAAATATTTCGTTGGAATTGTTTTTGTTCTTGTTTCTTGTTTTTATCTCTAGTCAAAATGAAGAGAATGCGAAAATGTTACTGTTTAGTTTATTATTAATAACCTTATAGTTACTATGTTAAAAAGTGTTTCGTTATTCACCACGGCAATGTACTGCGAGTGAGAGTCTATTTCGAGAGCCGACGGGGAACACAGGGGGGACGTTTCTCACAGTAGCCTCGCTAAGTGGTGAGGGGGTGTGAGCACACTCACTCTCACAGCGAGCGTATCTAATATACGCCTTTGTAGTACCTGGTCTCTCACGCGAGGGGGGGTGAGGAGGAGTTTCTCATACCTCAAACCGTATTACTCTCACCTGAGAAGGCACCTTCGAGTAAGCACCTGAACTTATTGTATACTAGAACATCGACTCCTGGCCATTAATGGATGTCGAGTATCTATATCACCCTTGGGAGTATTTCTGTTAATTAATAAAACAAAATATTACTATGAAACGTCTATTTATATTTTTAACGAAGTAAATACGATCAAAGGTCTTAATATTAATTATTACTAAGTACTAAGTACTAATAAATGTATTAAATTATATTAACAATAATTATAATATAATTTTAATACAATAATCTTTTTTTTTTTTTTTACATTATATTTAACTTAATAAATTTATACCAAAGAATTATTACCAAATACAAATGTATTCTATTTTTAATTTTGTCATATTGTAGTTTTAAGAGATATGATTTTTTTTTTTTTCATTATCGATCAATACTTTAAAAGTATAACGTATTCTACGTGAGCGACTACTCTGACGCTGATAACGTTCAACGATATCGTTAACCGATATAAATCGTTGAACGATGATCGTTGGATACTATTTTCCTAATACGAGTAGCAATATTGATTGTGAATCTTCAAAAGTTGATCAACTTTTTTTTATTTTATTATGTTGTTATTTTATTATTATGTGCAAGTTTTCCTTGAAATTACAAGAAAATGAGTCTTTTAAGATTGAGTTAGACGTAAAAGATTATTATTTAAAATTCTTTTATGATCAGAGGTAGATGATAGAAAAGAACATATAAATAATTACTTTATATAACTCATACCATAATGGGATATTATCTCCTTCCTCTCTTGGCATGTCCATATTCTGTTAAAAAATAAGAAGCATAACATGAAATAAATCCCACGTCTGTGTTCACTTGAGATATTTTATTTTATATACATTATGCAGAAAAAATCGTTAGAACTAGATGAGATGAAATAATTTAAGTGTTAGACCCTTGAAATTAAGGCTTTTTAGGATCGCACCCTGTTTCTGTAGAATGATTTTACAATAGTAAGTCAAACGAAGGAGGTATAAGTGGTCACTTAATTAGCTACTACATACCTTTATTTTATGACATAAATTAAACTCATATGATGATTTTATGTACTATTGTATCAAGTTATACGCGCATTTATATCATTTTTGGTTTTATTTTATTTGGATATGGAAGTAATTATATATAAAATTTAGTACTATGGCTATGGAGGATTGAAAAACAACAATATGGGTTATAATAAAGTATATAGTAGGATAGTCATTATATTAATTATTAGTTTACATAAATATGTAGTATATAATATCTCAATGAGCAACTCTAGTAAGAGGGTACCCAGAATCCTATATTCTCAAAAAAACTACAATAGCTACTGAGAAATTGTGCAAATATCTTTGTTAAATATTCCTGAATATTATTTTAGGCTCTTTATTACATAAAATACCCTTTCCTAGAGTAAAAGCTGTAAAATACAAAACACACACCAGAAAGCACATCTAATAAATCTTACGAATCTGGACCTAGGCCATAGTAAAGAAAAGGAATATCATTTTTGGAAAACATGTAAAAATCTGTTTGTGTAGTGAAATGACATAAAAAATAAGAATCCATATAAGCACACGCACTAACTAATTGTGCATTTTTGTAGGGAGCGTGAGCTCGAAGTCGGAAAAAAGCGGGTGAGACTAATAAGTAATAACTTATATGAGAATAAAAGTTGTAAAATACATAAGAAACAAAACTTATATACAAGAATGACTTATAATAAGATCTTAATATAAGGTATACTTAATATTACGCCATATATATATATATATAATATCTGAGGTACATTGTGTTTAGAAGGACAACCTTTCTGAAGCCAATTGCGTAAAAACAAGTACATATTTAGATAATAAAATATATACTTATATTATAATAATGATACATCTGACCTGGGAATAAAGGGATATTCTCCTATAACGGCAATTGTAGGGGGCTTCGAGCCGAGCGCGGAAGCACAGGGGGGGGGACGTTTTCCTATGAGCTCCGGGAGGAAGTGATGGGCGTCGGAGGAACCACCTCCCGCGTACAAGGAGCTTGGTCCTAAAAACGCAGAATTTATCCGTCCAGAGCCGTGTGCTTCCAGGGAGCACAATACCGGTGTATCGCACCGACGGGGCATGTACCGACTACAAAAACTTATGGATATACACCCACTATCTCACGTAAGGGTCACCTCGGTTTAAGGCGGTATGCAAGTAAGCCCAAAGACTACTGCGTGGAGGGGGTGCGCGGTAACCCTGTATACTTCCTTCCTCAAACATAACTATGAACCGTGCCCTCTACGGGGTATAATTTCTTTAAGTTACAAAATAACAGAATAAGAAGATTAATATACTAGCCACCACGTAGTCTATGGCATAATCCGAGTAAAGAGAGTCAAGTAAAAGCTCTCTATTAAATAGGCTTTCTAAACGCCACACTCATGGTGGACTATATTATGTACACAGTACACATCACTGTACTAATAATATGTTTTCTGAGCAATAATTTCATCTAAGACTAATATTTGTGACACAGGGATTCTAATAGCCTGGACTCTATAACAAAATCTGTAATTTCCGTTTTCTTGGGAGTGACATAATGAAGTGTGTTGCAGTAATATTACCTGATATTATTATTCTTGGAGTCTTCTATATCTTGATTGAGTGTATCTATTATATGAGCATTTATGATGTGATGAGTTAAGGAAATATCCGTGTAGTGTCTCTTCTTAGCCGAGGATATGTTAAAGACAATGTACTATTATTCATAAAGCTAATAGATAGAAGCATTAACTAAATATTAATATCATCATGTATGGGTATATACTTATATATACATTAAACTGTAGCTATTAATACTTAGGATTGCAATATTTCACACATAGTGTCTACTATATATAAACTTATTTCAAAGGCACTGCAGAATGTAGTTACCTGATATAAAGTTAAACTAGTCAATTACATGGTGTAATATTCTACTGATTAGGTGGGAATATATATACTCTGAGGGACAGATTACAACTAATATATTATATATTAATATGATATATAATATAATATATATATATACAATATATAATATATATTATATATATATTATTAATAATATATAATATAATATATATATATATTTAATAATATATTATATAATTAATACTATATATATATATATATACTATAATATAATATATAATTATTAATATAATATATAATATATATATATATATAATCTATATATATATATAATAATTATATATATATATATATATTAATATATATATCTATTTATTATAATTATATTATATATATATATATATTTATTTAAGGGATTAGTTATACCATTATTTATTAGTACTAACTTTCCCAGTATTATAAAATAAAAGACGATAACGATACTCACTTGGTTTGTAATAAACTATATTGGCCATTCTCTTTAGCTCATATTAGGGTGTGGCGTTCCTTGTACAAACCACAATAAACGATTATGACGAGATTTGCTATTCACGTATTAAATATGTACACATAAACTTATCTTCCAGTATAAGAATAGACATTTTTGTACTCGTAGCGTACTAGTACACAAGACATCATCGATCGGTAACGACTTCTAGCGGCAGCCCGTCATCGAGAACACGGATTTCACATAGGAAAAATTCTAAGTTCTCATGAAATAGAGTTCTCCATATTTGGTGAGATGAGTTGCAAACGATACATGTTGAATTTATTTTAAAAATTAAATAGTACCAAGCTAATCAGACCACTGAGGAAAAATACTATCTATACCTAATTTAAAAATTACGTTTCTATTAATAGGTATCATTTGAGTATGGTCTATCTGATTGAAAATTTTTTTTTTGAGAGAGAGAATTACGCCGCTACCCCATTCTGTGTTGAGAGTAGTGTTTATAATGAAAATCGAGGAGTTCTTTTACACGCATATATATGACTTTATATATGTTTAACATTAGATTAACAAATTTACTATTAAGTAAGATTTCTTATTACTAGCTTATCAATTATAAAAATAAAATTTGAGAATAATAAGAAGAGACTTATTAATATAAATTATATTAGTACATGAAAAGTAATAAATAATAAAAACATAGCTATTACTCAAACCTGACATATATATAAATATATTAAAATTATAACTCTTATTATTATTTGTGAATATAATTACAGTACTCAGATACGCTAAGTTTTGAGTAATTTTGGTGTTCCAAGTGATATATAAGGTTTTGACTAAGATATATACTGGGGGAGAATGTATCTTAGTCACCTTTTATGGAGGTGTTTATACATTTCCTACCTATAATATATCACTAATAATATATAATACGCTCTCTAATATATATCGATACGAGATGAAGGAGTCGTATGCTGAATAATATTTTCACTGCAATAGCTCACCTGATATATAAGATGTACAATCTTGCCCATTTTTCGCTATAGTCGAACTCACACGTTGCGCGAGAAAAGATGAAATTTCTAGCTGTCTCTGGTAGTGACTCAGCGATTCTACCATTGTTTCGCACGAGGACACTACATAGCTATTCCGTCTTCATGAATATACAGTCAATTGACTGCAACAGTTTTCTTTGTTGAGATCAATATATGTGAGAGCACTCCTTGATGACCGTCCCTCTTCAGTTTTAACGATGGAGTTAGAGCTTCCACCATGATGTAGTTAGATTATCTATTTGAAACCGGTGAATGAGATATATACAAATATATAGACAATTTCGTCAATTAGAAACTATTAATGAGTGTTCCTACTAATATCCAAATGATCCTCTATTTTTATACCACTAGGTTTAATTTGTACTATGAAAACCACCATACTGTATATTCTAACTATCAGTTTGAGTCTGTATGCATATAAATGAGATATTTGAGCAGTAATAAGGACGGTATATAGCTTCCTACACTGTATTCGACATGTGTCTTTTTTTTTTTTTTCATTATATGTCACTTTTTAATAAGGAGAAAACACAAAGTTTCCAGCGAGAGCTATTGCTTTTTAAGCGCTATTTCTTCAGTAAAGGGAAATCCAATCAGATCGGGAACAGTGGGTATTTTGGTGTGTGCGGTTCGACTACGCCTATAAACGAATTTCCTTATAGATATATCCTGCCTCTATTTATTTGATAACTTGCTTATTGCAATTTGGTCTACCGGATGTCGCGTCGTCGCACTAGGTGAGACAGTAGACCCTCATGTATGTCATATGGGTGAGGTTGTGGCTGATTGATACTCTGCCTAGCATAAGATTAAGAAAGCTGTCATAATTAGGGCCATATGATAGGGAGTATTACAGCATAAGCTGTGCTATAATACGTGACGAGCACAACATTCTACTAATGAGTAAGAATGAAAACTAAGCAAGATCGATATAATTTCACGCGATAACAGGATAGAAAATTCCATATCGTCAATACGGCTATGCTTCGCTTATTGGAGAATAGACGAAGCACGCTCATATGAATGCGAACCACCTCCACGGTGGTAAGCACACACCGGGTGCGTGTGAGACCTGATAGCGATGTGGGTGGTGTTGCTATTGCAACATGCGGCTCACATAACAAACATTCAATGCAGACGTCTACACACATTATGGAGAGCACTCAGAAACCCATCATCAAGCCACCATTCGTAGGGCTGCGGGATCCGGTCCACATATCGTGCCTGACTGCTTGGAGTGAGATGAGGTTATTGGTGATTCGACACTAGATCGACTACTGTAATACATGTAACCTAAATGAAAATAGAGAGGATACAAGCACCAACTATCCTAAGACCTGAGCAAATATTATAAGGGATCACGTAACTTAGAAAGATATTAGGATAGTTTTAAATAAGTATATCTTTGGCCTTGCTCGATACCCTTATCCAAAAGCGGATGAAACCTAAGAGCCCAGCACTATCCAGTATCACCTAAACAAATTTTGAGAAATGATTACTATCCATATATACTAAGGGGACTGATGAGACCTTTTGAGTTATATAGGTAATTGAGAGTAATATACTTATAGAGTAAGAGGAAAAAGTACTTACACTATTACAAACTCAAGAAACTCCCTATAGATTCTTTGCTAAGGCCGCCCTAGCAACCAATGTGATGTGTAATGTTAATAAATTACACTTATTTACGACTTTTGAACTTCGTATGTTTTTGAATTTTTATTTTTGAAGTTATTTGTATTTATAATAATTATTTCTAGTTTAATGAGTGATTCCTCAAACAATAGGCAACGCTGTAAAAGTGGAAAACGTTTCGCGGACACAAAGTAGCATAAGAAATAATAATGTAGGACAGTCGTTTCTTTGACGTGAGAATGATATTAGGCGAAGGTGCAGTTTTGAGGTTTATATAGAACTAATAGGAACATACTCTCAATCGACGAGATACATAGAAGAAGATGGCAGAGCCGCTAACGGGCGCTCTCCTGGGTAACATTCTCATAGAAATCGCAACAGGGTCTCAAGCGGAGGAATTTTACGAACAACCTGGACAAGATTAAAGAGGAGGCGTCAGACGGCCGAGGAACCCGGAAGCTACGCTCATTTGGTAGGGATGCGGAGTGTAATGACGCAGGGGGTTTGCCATAACTGCACACCTTGAACGCGGCTACCGGGGGTCTAATCAGAGACACAGTTCCCTGCCAGTTCTTGGTGCCCACCGTCAGCGGTATGTAGCGCTCGCCATATTTTTGTTTGTAAGAACGAATTTTTGTAGAGAAGGATATTATACGCCTGATTCCGAAAACTGTAATTATGGTTAGTGTATAGTAAAAGATGCTACGATTATACTCTCTTCGAGGATACTACTTACATATCTAATAATAGTATAATTTATTTGAATTTTAACCACATTTTTAGCTAAAGCGAGGCCACTCATATTAGCGAGCCTGAATTTTCGGAGAAATAATAGATAAGAAAGCTATGCATCATCTTTTTCAGGAGGCAGCTAAGTTTTCTGAAGTACAAAAATTAGGTACAAGTGATGTAAGAGAGATAGCTTTGAAAGCAGCTGCACTTCCTATAATCAGAAGAACTGACTTAATATTACTGCTTCTGGAATTTCATTGTAGTATCCACTAGCTCGTCCTACACAACACAGTCTTCTGCACATGCATTTAGTTATGTTATAAGACGGTCAGTAAAACCCATAAATCTGGGTTGCATATAAGGTAAGTAATAAAAAAACTAAGCAAAACTAGAATCATCTAACAACAAGTAGAACGGACGTCGTGGTAAATAACAGCATAAGGACCTAATACATAGAAAGAAGGGAAAGAGATTCCAGATGATCTATATGAAAAGTGTAAGAGTTATGAGTAAAGGTTTTAAATAAGATTACTTAGAAGAATACAGTGAAGAAGCTTAATATAGACGAGGTCAGATAGTTTATGAGAAATCAGAGCAGCTCCTATTTATTTTATTTACTCACTAGAGTAATATAGTGACATATCGCGCTCGAAACTGAGGGGAAAGTGCTATGTAATATAGATAGCATAGGTAAAATATTATGATTTATAACGATAGTGGAGTATTAGGGGTATCTAAGCAGTAATATAGGAAAGACTACTAATCATATCCCATAATAACTATTACGGTAAGCAGTACGATATGCTATCTATATACGGTATTATATAGCACTGCCTTACTTATACCGTTCATAGATTTTACAGGATGCTTTCAGATTGCACCCGATGGATACTGCAAATAATGATTCAACTCTGTTTTGCGCGCGGATTAGCCGGTGCAGAGAAGGAGGTGGTAATATAATGGAATAACAAATTCGAGTCGATGAGTAGATATATTGATATTATGTAGAAAATAGAGGCCAGAGAATGATGGCCTATTTCATTGAGGAGTATTAATCAAACAGTAATCAACAAGAGCGATAGAGGAGGAATGAGATATTTAACAGAAGTTTGTATAGTAATATGATGTGTAGGGCATAGAGGCAGAGCGATTTTGTCTAATAGGAAGAACAAATGAAGGTATTCAGCGAGCATTTTCTGAGTTATTATAATGTAAATAGTCCGCTTTGCTCGTCGATAGTAGTTATACCTGCAAATGAATTTACTATAGCTGATATGAATAAATTTAGGCAAGAGTGATCGGATGAACGTATAGATATATTTATTCACCATCATTCACTAACTGAATATAGACCTATTGTCTTTCTATAGCCTGCAATGGAGAGTTAGGCCCAACAATCTATTGATACAAATAATCTAGCTGATTAGAACCAGGATTTTGAGAGAAAAAAGGAGGTTTGATGTGTGCGACAGAGGACACTGACGATCTATAAATGCATCCCACCACACCACTTCACACCAATTTGAGATCAACACTCACCGTACCACACCAAGAATATGCGACTATATGGAGGTTTATAGATCTATGTGGACTAGTATTGAAATTCAAGAAAATATAAGTGACGCGGGTTGTTGCTTCGATGTAAATACATTCCAATTATTCTGCCCTCTTTCTGCCAAGAGTGGGATACTAGTTTGTCCCTTTAATTTATTAGTATAATTCAACATTTCAGACACATGCTAAATTCTCCAACTTGCGGGTGGTATAGAGCACTTTTAGCAACAACTTGAGAACGTAACACTGAGCAAAGTATTGCGCTTGTATAGATGTTCTATATCTCTATAAACCGTAGGGTAATATCATTATCTCACTTATTAAACATTCCAAACAATCGAACATAGATGAGATTAATCATCTATATGCTCTATTCCTAGGTAGATCTTATCTGGTGTATTCTGTATAGTTTTTGTCAATCATTTAGCTGCTAATACACGAGATGTATTATTCAAGGTTGGATTCCTTATGAGTAACTTTCAGACGTAGTCCTGTAAACTTATTCATCAATAAACCCATGGCACGCTTGTATGAACATTTATTATACTTCGGGATGAATGTGATATGTATAGTTACTTCTGTTAATATTAACCGCTTAATTTATTGATAATGAAGAGATTGATTCTGGCAATGTCTACGTAGATTTCGTAATATGTATTTTCCTATGTGGTGTTTGTCGGAAAATAGTAGGTGGCGAATTAATTAGAGAATCAAGTACGAGCTATTCAGAAATGTCTATTTCTTCTATACTTATAGCAACACAAAGTGAACGCAATTATATCCAAACTTGTCCTAAAATCATAATATATGCTAGGTGGTTTAAAAAACAATTATTGACCTTATATACACGAGGGATTCTAGAGAGCGTACAAGATTGCGAGATCTAACGCAAACCATGAATCAGAAAAGGTCACTATCAGTATACGACATAGATACTAAAAAGATCAAAAACAAATGGCTGTTCCTTCTGAGTTCCGATATTTATTTAATCCTTCTTTACATTTTTATTTTATATATATAAATAACAAATAAACTCTATCATATATAGGCATTTTGCAATGGGTTTCAAAAAGCTTTCTAGCACTCTCGACGATTTACAATAACAAGGATTCTATATATTACGGGAGACAGAAGCTGTAGAAGGCGCCTTCGAATAAGTGTTATTGGTGTGTGAATCGGGGTCCTAATTTCTTCATTGCAGAAACTCCAAAACAGTTGACCCTCTTAAAATTATATAAAATAAAAATTCAAATGTGTGCTCGAGAATTATGAGATATAATGATGATATATAATAGTTAATGGTGTAATCGAGTCCAATGATCAAAAACGTCTCACATGTTAAAGGGATATTAGATGTTGATTTTCAGATAAAACAAAAAAAACATATCAGCTATATCACTTCTCAATTAAATAAAAAAATAATATTTTTTAAATCAAATACCTTCTCAACATAGCAAACTAGTTACGTTCGCCTAAGGGCAAAGTGCGAGTATAATGCGCGGCATTGGTAGCATTTAATACATGATGGTCGGATGTGCAGATTTGCATCCATCAGCGGATGCCCTAACACCCACCTCACTGTACTCAAATGCACGCTAGCTAAATAAAAATTTTCAAAGAATGTACGTAGTCTCTAAGTAATCTCACCTATAATTGGGTAAGTATATATATATTATTCAATTTCATTAATAATATCAAAAATATACTGAGTTATATTACGTAAAGAAATTCTACAGAAAGATTACCAAATTATTAAATGTAAACCTAATAAATATTCCTTTTAAACTTCAATTCAAAAATATCGAAGTCCAAAATCAATTCAAATCAGGGAATATAAAAGATTTCATATAAATTCAATATATTAAGTGCATGGTAATAGTCTACAATGTGGATCTTACAAGATATATATAAAGTCACTCTATATAACTATTTTACAATAACAAGTAATTTATCATAATTCCCAAAACGTCAAAATCAAATAATCAAAGTCTCACATTAAGTTGTAATGTAATTATTAGTATAACATCTATAGTTATGATTTATTTCTAATACATGTACAATTAAATATAAGTCAATATTAGAAAATCGATAAATTATTTTAATTAGTCTAACACGCTAGAATATATAAAAATGTTTATTTCAAGTTTATAGTAACGTTAGATATATACCCGTCCTGGTCAGATATATTAATTCAAATGGATCAGTCAGTCAGTGAATCAAATGGCGTATCTAATCACCTATCGGAACATAGTAAAAGTTTTTATTACAAATAATTTAATTTAATAACTTACCATAGCATGTATTATATATTTTACATATAAAATATGTAACAATAATATATTAACAAACTTCTACAAAAAAAACTATTTATAAAATTAAAATATGTTTCAATGATCAATATAGGTTAACTATATCTAGATATAAAATAAAGGACTTTTATCTTTTCTTATATTTCAACGAACAACAATTAAAATATATTTATTTTTATAAAGATAATAGTTTTTGTTTAAAGCTATCATAAAATTCTTTTAATTGATATTAATCAAGACAATTTATATAATTCATTGAAATTTATTATATATGTTAATCAAGGTTTAGCTCTTTCTCGATAAGCGATATCTAATTTATCTACGATATATCATAGAGATGGCAAAGAATAAGATAGCACACTATATTTCTTAATATTTTTATTTTTACACTCTGTCAGAAACAGAATGTATTTGTTATGATACTCAAGACACTATAAAGTATTTCCGGAAATACTTATGCCAATAATTTGAATAACTCATTCAATGGACACTATTCAATAATCATTACGCAGGAAAAAATATGCTCCGTAGAACACACTCATCATCACTCCCATAACAATTATATATGTCAACACTCCAGTAGCAATAGTTTAAGCCAGGTCATTAAATGGAACATAAAATAGATATGTTATAAAAACAATATCATGAAACCATTCTGAGTTCTAACACTTATAAAGATTGGAGTTGTACAATATAGGTACACAAAATTATTTTCTGAATTTTAAAAAAACATTTCTGAGTCTTGAGAGTATAACAATATGGTAAATTAGAATCGAAATACACACTATTGTTCCGAAAAGAGCTAGAGTTAAACTAATCAGGCTAGCTTATTTAAAATGCATTTCCCCACAACTGCTCATTGATTTCCTGAAGCTCATTTAAGTAAATTGAAGATATCTACTCTCACTCACTAAGACAATTCACAGCAAGTGCGCCTGCTTCTGCAGGATGTAAGCAGAGTAACAGGAGAAGCTGATGAAAACATTTTCCCTCTGTTGTTTTTCTGTTTCCAACTACCTACTGAATTACTTTTGAGAACGGCATGCCAAATTGATAGAGGGCACATATAAAAGATATACTGTGATATGTGAATGTTGTTTTTCTTCAAGTAAATATCCATGAATACTCTTTTTGCACCCATTTATATGTTTCTCTTCTTTTAATCTATAAGGGGCGTGTAGATCACCGCTCGCCAATATATTATATTTTACAACTCTATGGCTGTCATAATACCGACACGAGATTATATATGAGGGTTATAACCTATTATATATATATCATATATAATATATTATATATTATATATATATATATATATATTATATATATATATATATATATAGTAAAATATTATATACACATATGGGATGGGGATTTAAAAATAGGTGGAGTATTGATTTGTCATCATTAAGAATTTGAATAGTATATTGCGAGACGAGGATGCGGTACATATTATAATTTCTCTCGCATAGTTCTAGGGCGCAGGGCATTAGAACCTGCGGCTTTACTTTTTTTGACTTGCAGAACACCTGGAGGAGCGAGTTGCGTAATCTATACTGGCGCTAGAAACTACGAATCTTTCTTCGATGAGTCTCTGGAGACACGTTATAGGTTTCGTAGGCATACAAATGATGAATTGATTCTTCAAGAATTCCAGACTTGAAAGGTGAAGACTTTATCCACCTGAGTTTGAGTATAGACTCATATGGATTAGTCATCGATATCGCATTGCGCGAGAAAGCTTGTTATCTAGGGTGCTCAGTAGAGAGAGATCAAGTATGTTTCGGGTTTAGATAGATTATAATACTTGCGGCTAGTTTCAACTGACTATGGCTGAAAAATAAGATTTGACCAATTAAAATACGATAAGCACGTACAATCTGGGTATTTGATGAAGATTAAATATAATTAAAGGTAAACATTAATAAGATATATTTATGAAATTGGCTATTTATAGGGTCTAATAAGAATACTTATTTATACTATTTTAAAAGTAATTTATTTTATTCATATTGTATTTCTAATTGAAAATTTAAAATTGAAAAAAAGCAGAGTAATATTATTTTATATATAATCTTACTGATATATATTTACTATATATACTCACTGTTAGATACATCTATGATAATATATAAACAACATATTATTTTATCTATATATGTTTATTTACTTGAATATTTTATTAGATTAAGGTATTTTAAAAATATATATATATATATTAAGTATAAATATAGAATATTAATATAGGTATTAGTATATCGGAATTTAATATGTGCGTTCATATTAATCAATGCTGTTTTTATTAAGTGAACATGTAAAAAATCTACATTGGAGACACCTTCAGCGGAGCTTTTCAAAGTACATCGAAACAGAAGTTGATATCAATCTTCCATAGGAACAGGTGTCTTTGTAAATGTTCACTCACGTTAATTTGACTGCTCTAATAATGCTTCCCAGGACTACGATGAAACTGAAAAACTCGCGGTCAAGGACTAATATATTGAGATGTAGTGTTATGGATTTTGTAAATTCCACACTGCCACTAACTTAAAAAAAAAAAAATTGAAACTTTATGAAAATCAAAGATATATGTCATATCTATTCTAGAGTGTGCTGTTGGCTGCTGTTTACGATTTAGTGTTCACAATGGTTATTACGAATTCGCATTTGTTTAAACTAACACCATCTTTATATTTATAGATTTGTTTTAAGAATTGTAAAATTTTTTATAATATACATTATAAAAGCGTCGTATAGTTATATTAAAAAAGACACAATTATAAATATTTTAAAAATATTTATAAAACAATATAAACAAATAAAAAGTTAAATGATCCTTTAAATAACCTTCAAATAACTAATGACTTTGAAAACTGAGCAGATATGCCACAGCCAAAGTACATGAAAAATATCATTTTTTTACTCTCAAATTTTAAAACATTAATTTTAACCCCAACGTGTTCATGAGGTGAATTTAGGCAGTCTCTTGTTTCATAACTCATCAATATTCGAAACCATTTGATTAAATGAATAATGATTATAATCTTAAGAAATATCCCAAAACCCCCCAAAAAAAACAAAAACAAATTATAGATTACATGCAATTTGATTGAAGATACAATTTGATTGAAGTATAATTTGATTTAAATATGATGATTTGATTGAAGAAAAATTTGATTTGGATTTTGCTCTACGAAGCTCATAATCGAATCCTGCTTAGAGTAACAAAAGTGACATTTTGTTTCTTAAAAATCATTTATAATAAATCTCAGAAAATCCAGATAACATCAAGACTATTATCCTCCATGCAATAAAATACTCAGGCTTAAAAACATTTGCAAATCTTTTTTTGCATTTTGGACCCCCATCGATTCTTATTTACATATAAGTATAATTTAAAATGAATACACGAAATATTTTATTTTAAAAAGTTGTACCCCCTATAGGCTTATCAAGCAAGACAATATAATTATATTTTCTATTGGTCCTAATAAAAAAATTTCATATTAGTAAGGATAGTAGACCTATTTAATAATAATATAATATATAATAATAATATAAAAATAATCATATAATAAAAAAGTAATTAAAACTATAAAGAATATTTAAAAAAAATAAAGTGGTGTTAATTTAATATCGTTTTTACGCCCGCACCTGAAATTAGTCTTTATTTTTTGTATCTACCCCTGCCTTGTTAATAAACGTCATAATCGAGAATGGATGTTTTTTATAGCGACAGGAATAATCTAGCAAACCTCAGACGAGAGGGAGAGGAAGAGAGAGACAGACAGATAGACAGAAACAGGAATCAAAATGGAACATGGGTTCTCTTTTTATATTCCTCCGTTCATTTATCTTCCTTCATTTTGGTTTACTCTCAGGTACGATGTTCATTTTTTTAACTCTTATTTTTCTAAATTTTAAGGTGTAAAGCTACAAAACAATCTTATTGTGTGTTTTAGCATGTTTACTTTAATAGTAATAATATTCAGCCTAACTATTTTCTATACAAGTTAATTAGTTGTTACGAAGCTATCGGCAGATGATTATTAGTTATTATTAAAATTTTTTTGCTGATTTTAAATGGAAACTTCGTCCGGTATTATTTTATGTACTGTAACATCCAAATCTCTTGTTAAATGTATTCGGTGTTAAAAAAAAATGGAAATACTATATTAAAATTTCGTTATATTAAGATGGACAACTCTTGGTACGTTAGGCTCATAACAACATGACGCAGGAAACATATATTTTGCCCCCAATTATACTAGGAGAATTTTCAGTCCATCATAGGGAAAGTGATATCTTTCATTGCTTCATTGTGCTCCAGTTTTAGATCCGATCCATACTACGTTAGTAAACGCAGTTATTTAAATTAGTAATTGGCCATTCTTCAGGATGAATGTGATTTGCTGAAAATAGAATTCGCAAGCGGTCCTAAATTACGCTAGGACAAAGAAATTATATTTTTCTTATTTATTTTCATTTTTATTTTCCCCCTTTTACATTTTACAAGTTTTTAGTCTTGAAAATAGATATAAATTTATATGTCGTAAAAAATATATTACCAGTATTTAACAATATTGGTAACTAAAATGTTTCATTCAATCAGGCAACTATACTAATATTGAGCTCCAAAGAATATTCCGCTGTGGTTTGAAAGTGAGAAGAGGTAGCGAAATATACGTTAAATGAAAACGTAAATCTTCCAAAGAAATGCATTCCAATTTTTTTTTTTTTTTTTTTTTGTGTGTGGTGTGTGGTGTGTGTGGTGTGTGTGTGTGTGTGTGTGTGGTGGTGTGTGGTGTGTGTGTGTGTGTGTGGTGTGTGTGAGTTGTTTGCTGTGTTCTAAAGTATCAGATTACCACTAGAGGGAAATAATTTAATAATATAATTTAGACTTATAGTATACTTATTAAGCAAGTAGCGCTCGTTCCCTAGCACTGCGAGAACTGCAGCCCACCAAAAAAATTTCAGACTAATTTCACAACTACTAAACAGCATTTGTTATTTCTTGTACTCTCTCTCTCTCTCATCTATAATATATATCTATATATATATATATATATATATATATAGTATATATATATATATATATAAATATATATATTATATATATATATATATATATATATATATATATATATATATATATATTATATATATATTATATATCTATAATATATATGAGCAAGGTTCATTCCTTCTTCAGCTAAATCTTTCTCTCCTCATAATCCATGGTTCCATCGTGCTTGTTTTTCTGGCCATTCAGGCTAGAGACAGTGCGTATCGGAGTGGAAAAAATTCCTCGTTCTCCTATCAACTCTGCTAATTGTCCATTATCTAGAATCGTTGCGGGATACTCTCGACGAGCCAAAGCCGGGCTTTCATCAAACGAAAGTGCGCAACCTCCTTGGTTTCTCTACTACACTTTCTGGGCCTTTTTCCCAAAAAACATCTCCTAAAACTTCTGTAAATCTGGTCTTCCTCCTCTTATTCGCACTGAATGGTTCTGTTGCTAACAATATCCTCCAACACTGAACAAGGCAATCTCTTTGCGGCTCCTATTTTCCTCTAATCAACGCCTGGACAATTCTGGCTTCCTCCTCTCCTCCTTCTCCTCTAGGTTTTCCTATGGCTTTGGCCTGTGATTACATTCGATCGGGTGCCTGGCCCCTGAAATCTACGAACGTTAGAAGGCGGGTGGCCCGGATGTCATTCCTCCGAGTTTTGAGGGAGTGTGCTTCGTGCTATCCCCGCCCCTCGTTCTCGGTTCAACTATATTCCTCTATGTCTCAATACTACACTTTCCCTCAGTGTTGGAAGTACGCATAAATGTCCAGCCTATTCCGAAAAAGGAAGCCGCTCTGATCCCTTTAAATCGCCCTATAGCTCTCACTGTATTCTATCTAAGATCTTTGAAACTCTTCTCAACTCTCATTTCTTAGATCATCGGTTTCATTCACTTCTTTCCGATCGCCCGTACGGCTTTCGGCGCTCGAGGTCTACTGCGATATACTTTCCTGTCTTACTGATTTAGGTTTTCCGCCATTAGGAACTACGGGGGAGACTTGCGTGGTGGCGCTTGACATATATATGGCATTTGACCGGGTATGGCACGGCGTCACTGCTCTCCAAGCTCCCCTCCTTTGGTTCTCCTTCTTTTGCTTACTTATGTTCTAGTTTTCTTTCAAAATCGCTCAATATCGGCTGCTTGTTGTGGGGGGTGACTTCTTTTTCCTTTTCTGTTAATAGTGGTGTTCCTCAGGGTTTCTGTCTTATCTCCTACTTTATTCCTACTTTTATTAATGATTCATTCTCACCTCACATCTAACTCTATTCACATCATATGCCGATGACTCGACCACTTCATTCTTTCAACTCATTTCAATTCTGCTCTTCTTTACTTCTAGAATTGCCTCTGTCTTAATCTTTCCGATTCTATTCTCGCTGTCTGGATAAAATTTCCGGGTGGGGTCGTCTCAACCTTGTGAAAATTTAATTCCTTAAAAACTCAACTTCTAACAAATCTCCCTCTCTACGACACCTTCCAACTTTCCTATCTCTTTCGACGGTTCTATCGTCTCTCCTGTTTGACAATATAAACATCCTTGGCCTACATAAGCAAAAAAATGTCTTGGAAACCTCACATCACAATGGTTGCTAGGGCGGCTCAAAGAAACTGGGAGTTCTGGTTAAAACTGCGAGACTTTTTTTTTCCTCTCTCAGTTACTCCAGCTATACAAGGCCTCATCCGCCCTTGTATGGAGTGCTGCTCTCATATCTGGGGGGGCTCTGTTTCACCCAGGCTTTTTAGTAGGGTCGAGTCAAAGCGAAAAGGCTTATTAATTGTCCCATACTTTCCAGTTCACTTGACCCTCTATCTTTGCGGCGCGAAATGTTGGTGCTTTACTTCTTTTCCTATAGGTACCGTAGTGGCATGTTGCTCGAGCGGACCTTATCACTCGCGTACCACCACATTTACGTCGCCCTCGTAGCACAAGGGGTGCCTGTATCTGCACATGAGTTTTTGTGTTGATATTAACTCCAGACTAGCTCGCTGCGGTGCTTCTTTCTTCCTGCCACCTTCTGTCTGTGGAATTCTCTTCCCATCTTCTTTGTTTCCTGCTGAATTTTATCTCCCCCACTTCAAAGCCTGCGTTTGTGGCCCATCTGCGTAATTTGCGTTAGTTGTTCGATTCTGAGGCGTGTCACACCCCTCCTTGAATAGGGCTCTGCCGCGTGAGTGTGGTGACAACTGTAAAAAAATATTATATATATATATATATATTAATATATATATATATATATATATATATTATATATAATATATATATATTATATAATATATATATATAATATATATATATATTATATATGTATATTATTAATATGTCATTTATATTTCATATTTATATTTAATGTATATATATATATAATATATATATATATATATAATATCTCTATATAATATATAATATATATATATATAATTAATATATTATATATATTAAGGAGGTATAGGAGAGAAATATATATATATATATATATATATGTATAGTGGCCGTATCTAGGGGGGGTCCAGGGGGGCCATGGCCCCCGAAATTATTTAGACACTAAAATTTTTAAGTACACTATCCCGTAAATAACTATAAATTGCAGAAGTTAAATTAATTTTCTATAATTCGTCGCTGTCAGGAAACCAATACCTCGTAAGTTTCATTAGTTAAAACCTAAACTTGAAACCACTCAGCGAAATGCAACATTAGAAATTTCAGCTGATTTTTTGAAGATATGTAAGCGCATCTGAATCTGAACTGGGTATTGAATTGTGTACCAAGATTAACAAATTCCCAAGAATACAGACCCAACATTCTACTTCCCGACCGCACAGACTTATTAATCGCACATGCAATTTTAAATACATTTTGGATCATTAATATCAGCATTAGGAGAGAGGTTTTTAAATTTTCCTTGCAATTTGGTCGATAACGCCGAACGGGTGGTAACTGTGCCAATATGAGAAGATAAAAGATTGTATAATATTATACAAGGAAGATCCGAAAGCCCAAATGAAGATTTAGTAAAAGCGGAATGGGATTTATGGAAAGTTGAAATGGCATCAAAGCACAGGTCGCCCAAAAACCGCAAGATGGACTAGTTTCTTGTTTGCAGTCCCAATTTCCAAATATTTACAGCTTGTTGCAAATATGGCAATTTTAACCAGTGTTTGATTGCTTCGTAGAAGAACCTTTTCAATATTTAAGACTCTGAAAACCTCTTGAGAAATAAATATTGGAGATGAAAGAACTTTATTGGACTTGCCTCCTCTACATACATCGAAATATTGAAACAAAAATTGAAGATGTTATCTCGGACTTTCGCTCACTTTCATGTCAGGCGATTAAATTTAACCAATTAGGTAAGATGATTTTAGTAATTCCTATAAATTCTCCCATTTTTTACATCACTCTAATATTTTGCCCTTCCACTTTAATATATATATATATATATATATATATATATAATTATTTCGATATATATATATAATATTATATATATATATATATGTATATATATATATATATATATATATAATATATAATATATATAGTAATTATTAAATATATATATATCTATAATAATTATATATATATATATATATATATTTTCTA
>JABUQX010050535.1:37500-40000 GCA_015478945.1 Trachelipus rathkii
TGCAAAATGTCCAGAAAAAGCTAAAAACAGAAACAAAAAATTCATGTTAAAAAAATCAATTTAGGTAAATTTCCAGGTAAACTGATTATTTTTACAAGTGTAAAAAGTACTCACTTTAAAAGGACATATTTCTAAACTTTAAAAGCCAGCCCTACTTCTATTCTTGTAGTACTTGTTGAAGAATGAATGACGATATATAAGTTAAGTTAGCATATGGTCTTAAATATGTGGACTTGTAAAGTGTGTACTAAGTTGTTAGCAAGTAAAATAAGTATGTCAAGAAATCTGATGAAAGAACCCTTTAAGCGAAATGGTATGATTTTATATCAATTCTATATATTGCAATATTAATATTTAATAATTGGAAGGTTGTTACTTTTGCATTTCTTACTTTTCTTAAATACAGATTATTTATATTTATAAAGTTTGTTTCAAAAATGTTTTTAATTTTCATCACTTAATGTCTATATTTACATCTTAAGTTATTTTATTATATTTAAAAATTAAATCTGAAAATATTAACATTATGGGGAACAATTACAAAATAGATAATCTGTTACTAGGTGTAAGTTCCTTTTGGTAATTATTTATTCAATTACTTTATTATTTGGTATAAAAACTGAAAATTCACAAGAATGATTGAATCTAAATTGATTATTACCAATCTATTTAAACTTAAGGACTATATAATGTTACAACGGACATAATGGTCTACTTTTCGATTAGTAATGTTATATATGTTTGCATATATATATATATATATATATATATATATATATATATATATATATAATATATATTATATATATATATATATATATATATATATATATATATATATATATATATATATATATATATATATATATATATATATATATATATAAGTAGTTAACTATAGATCGTCACTTGAAAGACAAAATGTCATAAACGATAATTTTGTAATTTTACAGCAGAGCGATTAAAAGGAAAAAAATAGTTTTAATAATCCTCATTATATTTGAAATACCTTTATAAAGGGGCCAACTGAAATTTCATTTTCTAAGTCTTGTTTTGAGTTTTTACTTTAGTCTCATTTATTCGAAACAGAAATAGTTTAAAATTACGCTAAAAATGCTCTTTAGAAAAATAAATATAATCATTACATTTATTTTTCGCTTTTATGGTTGACTTAAGGGCCAAAATCACGTTCTAGAAAGCTCAAACATATATTTCATTATTTTATTATCATTATTTTTTACCAAATGTGTTGCTAATTATATTTTGACTTAAAAGAAACGATATATATATATATATATATATAATATATATATAAATAAGGCCATCAGGGTTCAGGGTTTCAGCCCCCCCGAAATAATTTAAGAGATGAAAATTTTTTTGATGGCTAAGTCTCTTAATTTTAATATTTAAATAATAAAAATAATAGTTAATCAAAGCAAATTAAGAGTACATATTATTAATAGAAATGAGGAAACATATTGGAACCTTTAGTGAAGACTCTTATACTTTTCATTATTAACATTCCTTTGCCACTTATCTGCCGATCAAAGAAGTTTATGAAGCTCATTTTGAATCTTTAAACAACCATCATTGTTCCTTACTGGTATATGCAAACTTAGAAAACCTTTCATTTTAAAGTCCTGGTCTAAATCATTTATATACATTAAAGAACAACAGCCACTTAACTAAAGAATGATCTTCAAGGACTACAAATATGTTTCCTCATTTCTATAATATATACTCTTAATTTGCTTTGATTAACTATTATTTTTATTATTATTAAATATTAAAATTAAGAGACTTAGCCATCAAAAAATTTTCATCTCTTAAATTATTTCGGGGGGGGCTGAAACCCCTGAACTCCTATGGCCTTATTTATATATAATATATATATATATATAATATATATATATATAATATATATATATATATATATATATATATATATTATTTATATATATTATAATATACTATTTATATATATATATATATTTTATATATATATTATATCGTTCCCTTTTATCAATATAATTAGCCGCATTTTGTAAAAATAATGATAACTAAAATAATGAAAATATATGTTTGAGCTTTTCTAGAACGTTGATTTTTGGCCCTTAAGTCAACGCATAAAAGCGAAAAATAAATGTATATTATTTTTATTTTCTAAAGCAGCATTTTTAGCGTAATTTTTAAAACTATTTCTGTTTCGAATAAATGAAGACTAAAGTAAAAACTCAAAACAGACTTAGAAAATAAATTTCAGTTGGCCCCTTTAATAGGTATTTCATATAATGAGGATTAATTAAAACTATTTTTTTCCTTTATCGCTCTGGCTGTAAAAATTACAAAATTTATCGTTTTATGCACATTTTGTCTTTCAAGTGACGATCTATAGTTAACTACTTATATAATATAAACTATATATATATATATATATCTATATATATATATATATATATATATAATATATATATTATATTATATATATTATATTAATATA
>JABUQX010050535.1:47500-49609 GCA_015478945.1 Trachelipus rathkii
TACATATATTTATTAATATATATATATTTATATATATTAATGTTATTCCTTAACTATGGTATGAGTGTGAGTAAAACGATCAATTAAATTGCAAAACTGATCGAAACTTAAAAGAAGAATAAATGTGAAGTTCAAAAAAGAAAAAAATATCAGACAGGAACAAATTCACTTTTTGTTCCAACTTAGCTTTATTAAGCTACGATCATGGTGACACATCTCGCTCGGATTACATAAGTAAAAATATACGGTATAGAGCTATTTTCGGAACAAAAGATTTTTGAAGTTTCCATTATTTTCTATGGAATAAATTGTTCGACAGAAAATGTTATATATATATATATATATATATATATATATATATATATATATATATATATATATATATTATATACTATATATATATATATATATATATATCTATATATATATATAAAATATTTATATATATATATAATATATATAGTGGCGTATCCAGAAATTTTTTTTCGGGGGGGGGGGGCAAACCAAAATCATTCTGATATATTATATATTATATATATATATATATATTATATATATATATATATACTATATAATATATATAATATATATATATATATATATATATAATATATTATATATATATATATATATAATATTTTATATATATATATATATTCATATATTATATATATATATATATATTATATATATACTATATATTATATATATATTATATATATATAAATATATATATATAATATTTTATATATATTATTTATATTATATATATATATATATATATATATATATATATATATATATATAAAGTGGAAGGACGAAATTTTAAATTCCTAAAAAATTGGGAAGAATATTCTATGAATTACTAAAATCATCTTTACCTAAAATTGTTAAATTAATCGCCGGGCATGAGAGTGAGGAAAGTCCGAGATAACATCTTCAATTTTTGTTTTCAATATTTCGATGTATGTAGAGGAGGGCAAAGTCCAATACGTCTTTCATCTCAATATTATTTCCAAGTAGGTTTTTCCCAGAAGTCTTTAATATTGAAAAGGTTCTTTCTACTTGAAGCATCAAACCACTGGTAAAATTGCCAGTATTTGCCAACAAGATGTAAATATTTGGAATTGTGACTGCGAACAAGAAACTAACTAGTCCATCTATTGCGGTGTTTGGGCGACCTGTGCTGTGATGCCATTTCACCTTCTTCCATAAATCCTATTCTGCTTTTACTAAACTTCATTTGGGCTTTCGAGATTTCCTTGTATAATATTATACAATCTTTTTATCTTCTCATATGGCACATTACATCCGTTCGTATGACAAATTTGCAAGGAAGATATAAAAAACATCTCTCCTAATGCTGATATTAAATGATCCAATGGTATAAATGCATGTTGCGATAATGAAGTCTGTGGTCCGAAGTAGCGATGGTTTGGGTCTGTATTTTTGGAATTTGTTAATTCTTGGTCCAGCAATTTCTATACTCAGTTCAGATTCAGATGCGCTTACTATTCTTGAAAAATCAGCTGAAATTCTAATGTTGCATTTTCTCTGATGGTTCCAAGTTTAGTTTTAACTAATGGACTTACGAGATTTGGTAATGGACTTACGAGATTTGTTCCTGACAGCGACGAATTATATAAAATTAATTTAACTTCTGCAATTTATATTATTAACGGATATGAATACTTAAAAATTTTTAGTGTCCTAGAAAATTTCGGGGGGGGCCATGGCCCCCCTGGCCCCCCCTAAATACGCCACTAATACATATTATATATAATATATATATATTATATTATATATATATATACTAATAATATATTATATATATATATATATATAATATATATATTATATCTAAATATTTATTTGATCCATGTACATGATTGTCTATATATTAAAAAAATAATAAAATATATGGTAGGTAGAAATATATCTATAAATGATATATATATAATAATATTATATATATATATATATATCTTATATATATATATATATATATATATATATTATTATATATATATATATATATATATATATATATATATTTTTTACAGTTTGTCACCACCACCTTTCACGGGCAGAGCCCTATTCAAGGAGGGG
>JABUQX010050536.1:0-7500 GCA_015478945.1 Trachelipus rathkii
TAGGACTTTGTCCTGTGTATAGCAATTTTGAAGGCAGAATTAATAGAGTAAAAGAGTTGGGGTTATGCGAAAAGTGTGCTGGCAATCATCCACAAGCACAATGTTTTGGTAATAATAATAAAATGAGGTTTCCGTGTAAATGTGGAAGTAGATCACACATACAACCATTGTGTAATGTTAATAATAGTGAGGTGGTAAATACAACGACCAATCATTGCATAACTTTTCATCAAAGTTTAGAGAATGAATATATTCCGCCTACCACTTCTTTAAATATGGTTTTCAATGGTAAAGAAAAAGGCTTTCAGATGTTTAATCGATACAGCGTCAAGTAGATCTTATATCTCTAGAGAAGCTGCTGAAAAGCTAATATCTAATATAAATAGTCTTCCTATAATAGAATATGAAGTTCAAACTTTCATTGGTTCTAAAATTAAAAGGTTTCATCAAACATTGATTGGAGTCAGAGTTTTTAAAAGAATAGTTTTCATTCCTTTTCTAATAGATGATGAATTAAATATAAATTATAAAGTAGATGGCATTCCTGATGTTATTAAAAATATGAAACTTAATGGTTTAAATTTTGCAGATAGTAATTTTAATGATTCACATGTAAATAGTCATATTAAAGTAGATGTTTTACTTGGTATAGAAATTATAGACTTGTTTCCATCCTTTCAGACTGTACCTTTTGCTAGTGGTCATTGTTTACATATTGGCAATAATAAATTAATTCCAATAGGTAATATTTATAATTTTTTAAGTAGAGAACAAATTGTACGTTTGGTTGAAACCAGAAAAAGTAATAAAGTTAGTAATTTCATAACTCAGTCAAAAGTTGAAACAAATAATGCTGTAATTCATAAAATTGATTCTGAATGTAATAACAGAAGGCTGAATACACAAGTGTATTTTGTATTAGAACCATCCAAAAGTTATTTCAATCCCATTGAACAGTTTTTGGATTCAGATATTGACAATGGTTTGGAAAATCTTTTTAGCCTGGAATCCTTAGGTATCAAGCAAGACGAAGACATTCTGAACACTGTAGATAAATGTCAGGTTCAATTATTTAATCAGAATATGATTTTCAAAGACAACCATTATCATGTAAGTCTTCCTTGGTATGAAGACAAAATAGAATTAGTTCCTAATAATTTTAAAATATCTTTAAATATAGCTAATAGAGTGTTTAATAAATTAACTCAAAATAATTTAATAAGTAAATACAATAAGGTTTTTGAAGATCAATTGAATGATAAAATAATTGAAAAAGTAAATATAAATTTTAATGATGCTTCAGATATTAGTAAATATAAATTCATTCCTCATCGACCTATAATAAGGCAAACGGAACAAGTAACCACTAAAATAAGACCAGTTTTTAATTGTTCACTTAAAAGTAATAAAACTCTTCCATCTTTGAATGAAGCAGCTTACAGTGGTTATGACCTCATGAATTCACTTTTAAAGCTACTACTTGTGTTCAGAACTAATCGTACTGTTGTGATGAGCGATGTAAAACAGGCGTTTTTGATGATTAGGTTAAAAGAAGAAGTGGACATGAATAGGTTCACTTTCTTGTGGTTTAATAACGGGCAACTGGAAGCTTATAGGTACCTAACATTAATATTTGGGTTTACATCTTCCCCATTTATACTGCATTATATAATGAAATATCATGCTTCTAAGTATCCACATGATAGATGTACTGAAATATTATCCTCAGGTTTCTATGTGGATAATTTAATATTTACAAGCATGCAAGAAGAAAGTGAGATAGTAGGTATATATCATCAATGTAAGAAACGAATGGAAGAAGGGGGTTTTATCTTGAGATCTTGGAATAGCAACTCGGATGCTTTGCGTGTTAAGTTCAAGGAAGAAAACTCCTTTGTAGAGCATTCTAGTTGTTATGAAAAGATCTTGGGATATAGTTTCAATGTGGTGACTGACTGTATGCATATTAATAAAGTAGAATATCTGGAGAGTATTTCAACTAAGCGTCAATTGTTGTCTGAGATTTCCAAGCTTTTCGATCCTCTTAACTTTGCTCTTCCTATTTTGGTTAGGGGTAAATTGTTGATGAGACAAGTGTGGCAGCAAAATTTGGCTTGGGAAGAAAGAGTGCCTGAAGAGATACTGAAAGAGTGGTATAAACTGCGCAATAACTGCGAACATCTGGATACGATTGCAATACCTAGGAGGGCTCTTTCTGAAGGGAATAAGTATGGCTTACATCTTTTTTGTGACAGTTCTGAAAGTGTTTATGGATTTGTATGTTATGGAGTGGATAATGATAATAAAAGCTCCTTTATATTTGCTAAAGCCAAGGTAGCTCCTGCCAATAGGCCTAGGGAGTTAAGTATCCCTTCCCTGGAGCTGATGGGGGTTATTTTGGCCTTGAAATGCTTACCTAATATTTTGGAAGCATATAGTAATATTTATTTTGAATTCATTAATATTGCTGTGGATTCACAAGTAGTTTTGAGCTGGTTATTAACCAGACAAACCAAAGTAAAATCTAAGTTTTTAAAAAATAGAATAAATGAAATGGATGGCTTAATTACTTCCATCAGTAAGAAGTACAAGGTAAATGTGTACTATAAATATGTAAATACAGCAGAAAATCCTGGTGATTTTTTAACTAGGGGTTTAACTTTTAAAAAATACAAAGAAATATTTGCTCTGTGGTACTATGGTCCAGTTTGGTTAACTAATGATTTAGACAATTGGCCCAAGTATCCTATGTTGAGTGTACCACAAGAATCCTTACCTCTATTAATGGTAAATATAAATATTGTTAATAAATCATGTATTGGTATTTTAGATTTAAGTAAATATTCATGCTATCGAAAAGTCTTAAGAATCACTGCCTGGATTTTTAAATGGCTTAGTAAAATTAAAGTAAATATAGATTACCAGCAAAAGTCTGTAAGGTATTGGCTTAAAATAAATCAACTTCAATCCTTTGCTAATGAAATTAATTTTTTAAATGAATATAAACAGAAGGTAAAAGTAACTTCCTTGAAAGACTCAGAAATTCCTCCCTTAGTTTTGAACTTGAATCTTTTCCTTGACGAAAAAGGCTATTTAAGAAGTAAGGGCAGGATTAATAAGGCTCTTCTTATTAGCTATGAACAAGCTAATCCCATATTAATGGGAAGAAATCATGGCTTTACATTGCTATTTATTAAATATGCCCATGAGCAAGTAAAGCACCTTGGCATTGGTACTACTCTTAATTACATCAGAAATCAAGGTGTGTGGATACCTAAGGGTAGAGCTGCAGTAAGATCTGTTTTATTAGAGTGCATTACATGCAAGAAGTACAATGCTCTTTCTTACAGGTACCCACGTTTCACTGACATACCTAGAACACACATGAATCTCATAAAACCTTACCAACACACAGGTATTGATTTCACCTCTCATGTATATGTCAAAAACAACACCTCAAAGTTAGAGAAAATGTATATCTTAATTTTCACTTGCTTAAACATCAGAGCTGTACACTTAGAACTAGTACCCTCTATGAACACCTCTGACTTTCTGTTAGCCTTCAAAAGGTTTTGTAACAAATTTAGTATACCATCGTACATCTATAGTGACAATGCTTTATATTTTAATAAAGGGTGCAATATAATAGAAGAGTCCTTTAATACCAATGCTTTCAAGGAGGAGTTTGATAAAAATCAGATCAAACATGTAAAAATTAACCTTTTTTCTCCATGGCAAGGTAGCCATTGGGAAAGGTTAATAAAAGTAATGAAACAGTGTCTGTTGCAAGCTGTTGGAGCTGTTGGAAAGAGTAAAGTGACCTATTTTGAACTTCTAACCACTCTGTCTGACATAGAAAATGCCATCAATTCCAGACCCCTAACCTATAGATCTGGTACCTCTGAGTTGGAGGCAATAACGCCCAATTGTTTTTTGAAAGTCATGTTTAATAGTAATTTAATATTTAAAAGTAATTTTGATATAGAATATCAGATGGGCAGTGCACCCAACAAGGAGGTACTAGATTCTACCCTCATAAAACAAAATGAACTCTATGAAGAGTTCAGGTGTTTGTGGCATGAGGAATATCTCCTAAGTCTCCGGGAACGGTCTAGACACTTGTTTCAGGGTATTTGGGAAGATAAAGTAAAAATAGGTGATGTGGTGCTAATAAAGGACATCAATAAACCACGCCCATTTTGGAAATTAGGTAGAGTGTTGGATGTTATAATTGGTCACGATAATAACATCAGATCAGTCAAATTAAAAACGGGTTCTGGTGAAGTAGGATTGCATTCAATCAGCAACCTTTACCCCCTCGAATTAAATACAGGAGGTGGTAGTATTTCAAATACAAACCTGTACATGAAATGACAACAGCAACAGACCTGGACCTTCTGGAGTAATAATAATAATAAAGCCAATAATAAAAGACCTATTAGAAAAGCTGCCTTTAAACAGGGCATTTAATGCAATCCAATTTAAGCTGATCTTAAATTAAATTGCATAAATAAATTATTAAGATTGGTTTAGGGTAATTTTAAGGTAGATTTAAGGTTTTAAGTAAAAAGAAAAAAGTAAAAAAAATATATTTTTTTAACTAATGAAATAAATAATATTAAAGGAAACGCAAGCACACAGCTTAAGTAAACACAAAGGGTATTGTATTGCTTCTTTTTGAAGCAATCCTCTGCCCGGAGTGTGTGAAAAATTATTCATGAAATTGTACATTTTTCATCATTAAATATTAAACCACAGTAAAAATAAATAACAGTAAAATTTCGACTTAAATATTGCAGTAATATTCATCCGCCAGGTCACATGACACCAACGCGGTCAGTATATGAAATTCCAGTATAAAATTTTTTCCAGTATTTGAACAGTATGCCGTTCTTACGTACTTAGTCAACACGTATTGTGTATTGTGTACTCCGTCAGTATTCTGCTAGTAACTTGTCAGTATAGAACTAGTATTGTGTATTATGTATTTAAAATACACTCCGTTTAGTAATTTAAAGTGAAAGATAAACAATAAGTGTCTTTTTCTTTTTATTAATGTTAATTAAATTGATCACGGCAGTTTTCAATAAGTTATGCCACTTCGATCTCAGCTTTTTTAAGACGGTTAAAGTTAACTTGTATAAAGTTTAAGTTAATTAAGTAAGGATTAACGAGTCCTTTAAATGAGAGGAAACCCTTTCAAAAACCTTTGGAAATTCCTATCCGTAATAATAAATCATCATCTTGTCATAATAACTGTCTTATTTAATGATAATTTAAGTAATTGTTCTCCAAAAGAGTATTTAGGAAGGCCTTCCAATCGTGTACTCTAATAACTTTAATGAACTTCGGAATTCGTCAACCGGAAGAACAATTATTAAAGGTAAATATAGTTCTCTATTTTAAATATTATAGTACTTTAGTGTAAAAAACTAAAAATAGTCTGGTGGCGTCAAGAGCCTCTTCTATCGAAAATTATGCAAAAATATAATTTTTGATATATTTGAAAGGGTTTGCGATCTATGCGATCGCTTTACTTAATTTAAAAAGGTTACTTCAAAGCCTTAGACATTGAAAATTTTGTTATTAAAAAACCCTTAACTTTTTAACATTTCTTCAAGTGCATAATTTGAAACGTTAATTACCTAATTAATTGAACAAGTGCTTTAATTAAAAGTCCAACTCTCCCATGATTCTCACATTGGCAAAGCCGCTACTGGATGCGAAACCCACGCCTTACGGTGAGCAAGCATTCCCGACTACGTCGCGCTGAAGCAGGGCTTGCTATCGGGCCTAAATATTCCTGCATCTTCCACTTGGTCAGAAACCATACAAATACTTTCCCTTGACCAATTACCATCAGGATTAAGAAGCTATGTGGTAATTAAATAATAAATATATATATATATATATATATATATATATATCCTATATATATTTATAATTAAAGATATATATATATAATATATATGATATAATATAAGATGTGTGCTTTCCCTATTATATATATATATATATATATATATATATATATATATATATCGGCAGCACTGGTTATCGAAATCATACTGTTCTCTACACTGCGGCGGTGCCCAGGCCGTAGCTCGCGCATTAAGATTCATCACGTTTATAGTAAAAATAAAAGTGTTAAAAATTTTATATATATATATATTATATATATATCTATATATATATAATATATAATATATTATGATATATATATTATATAAAGTCGTTTTCGTTTTTATATCTGGGCTTACGAAACGTAAGAATGCTCGAGTTTGCGTTCGTTTTTGTCAAACTTCCCGAAAAATTGTAAGAAAATGCTTTCCAGACGTAATTCCTTTCCTCAATTCTGTAAGGTTGCTATTTTCCGTGCTAGCCGAATTAAGCACGTTCTTACGAAAATGTAAACAAACAAGATGGCGGCGTGTAGGCCCCGTCTGAATTGATGAATTTTCATTCATTATAATCAGCTTTAAATAATTTCTTCCAAATGGATAACTCCATCACAAATAGTTGATCAATTATCTGTAATATAAACATATTTATTTTTTTTTATTTTTGCTTATTCCAAAACCACATACTCTATCACAATAGCTGATTCTAATTTTTTAAAACAGAAGTAAGCCTAGCACGAATCGCGGTCGTTTAAACTGGAAATTCAGCTATAACTGGGTAAGCATTTCTTATCGGGCGTAAGCACAAAGACAAAAACGAAAAAAGTCTAAATTAAAAGCAAAGCAATACTAAAATTCATTCTATCGTAAACACTTCGTATTATTACAATTACGATTAAAGAGATATATCTAAAGAAATTAGTCCCAAGAAAAGTATTTGTGGGCTTGCTAATTTCTATATCGCAATCCCACTAATACATTACTTTGGACAAATTTCTTTATTTCTATCTCCTTTAATCATAAAATTGCGGGTCTAAGGTCCGCATACACAAGCCTTTGTTATTTGTTTCTGATTGGAAAGTTTTTTCCATGAAAGGAAATCACCTTTCTCCGTAAATTTTCTTGCTTTAGCCTTTATCCCTCTAACATTTTTGTAAACTTGTTTACTCGTTTCTCGATAACACTTATCGCCCTAAAACTATAGCATATGATGTTCCTAAACTTCCTGTTTATTCTCGGCTTCCCTGCATTGGACCCTTTCCAATGATCTTCACTTCAGATTAAAACATTTTAAACAAAAACTTTCCACAATGCAAATTTCTTTATATCTTTTTATTAACAACAACTCAATTGGCAGTTTTCTTTAAGATTAAGAAAGCATCTCCATGAACTCAGGTCACACATCGTTTACAAATAATAATGTGTCGACTGTAACGTTGAACTATGTAGGTCAAACTTTCCAATAACTAAAGATGCGAGCCTTCAACACTGGACATTTCCTTTCGAACTAATCTCTCCATCTCTCAACCCAGAGAATTTAGCTGTCAGTGAATCACTATGACCTCAATACCCTATACCTCTTCAAAAATTCTCCATTTTT
>JABUQX010050536.1:12500-33297 GCA_015478945.1 Trachelipus rathkii
AACGATAAATTGGTTTATAAATTTATAATATCAATCCCTACTAAATTAACAATGATTTTTATTATTTATGGCTTAAAATTTATTTTTCAGTTCCTTAGTCCACTTGTTCATCAAACTATTGACAATGCCAAATTATCCTTAGACGAAGAAGAAACTGCTAAGCTTATTTGTATAGCCCTTTATATTCAAAATCTTATCGAGTTACTGCAAACAAGATACAGCGACAACCCTGTCTTAAAAGCATGCCCAAAATTAATGCAAAAGAAAATTTTGACACAATTTACTGAAGGAAAGAGGAAGAGAAAGTCAAAATCTTTGGAAGATAAATTAATTGCCTATATTATAGTTTTGTCTTTAATAGCAAACCAATTTGAACTACAGTGGAATACGCTTTGCCAGTCTCTTTCGATTAAAAAAGACCGGTTTGTAATAACTAATTTTTTTTTTATATTTATATTTATTGATTCTTTATTATGGTTTTGAAATAACCCAGCAAGGCACAATATTATTATTATTATTATTATTATTATTATTATTATTATTATTATTATTATTATTATTATTATTATTATTATATTATTATTATTATTCTTTCTTTCTTTCTTTCTTTATCTTCCTTTATTTTCCCAAGAATGGGAGTAAGGTGCGTGACGAGCATCGGAAAAGAAAAGCAGTAGAAGAGCATGACATAAGTCGAAAAAAAAGCCCAGCCTTACCATCCCCTCAGTACCATTAATTAGCGAGAACTCATCGCAGTCAGAAAATCCACCCTAAAGCTTCATGGGACAGCGATGGACCCTCACTATGTATGGTAGATCAATGTGGGTTTCATTCCTTGGCCCAGGTTGGGCCACAACCATACCCCCTCACAATCCCCCGCCATTCACTCCTGTTATATACCTTTCTTCTCGCCTCTACCAAACTCACATTTCTCTCCTTCAGACATTCGTTCACCGACTCAATCCACTTTCTCTTCGGTCTCCCAGCCGGTCGGTTCCCAACACACTCGCCACTATACATCTGCTTAACCAACCGACTATCATTCATCCTTTCCACATGACCAAACCATCTCAACATACTTTCATTTATTCTCTCATTTATCCCCCTTTCCTCCACACCACACATCCTCTAGATAATTTCATTCCTCATTTTATCAATTCTTCTCACACCTAGCATGCCCCTAAGATTGTCCATCTGAACACATTGGAACTTTAGATCTATACTTCTTTTCCAGACCATGTCTCACCTACCATAACCAAATAACACAGGTAACAAACAGGTACCTCATGTAAGACTCTAGCGCACTCAAGAGCTTAGTCCCTTTACATTCACCAATCGATTTAATTGCACCAGCCACTTCCGCCATTCACCAACCTTGTTCCTACTACACTCTGGCTACATCCGTTCCTTCTCATCAACACATACCCTAAATATTTAAACCTCAGACACTTGTTTCCAGCTGCTCACTCATCTAACATAACTTCACACTGAGGACTGTCGTCACTCACAACCATAACCTTACTCTATCTACGTTTACTTTCAAACCCCTCCTTTTACACATCCCTGCCAATCTCCTAACCAATCCTCTCAAGACTCTCTTCAGATTCGCCACACAGAACCAAATCATCCGCAATATAATAGGTCGGGCAACCCTCATTCATACTCCCATTCTCCATCATTCCTAACACCTTTCCTGCCATCCCCACCTCGAATTCTTCATAACCCCATCCATATACAAATTGAATAACCAAGGAGACATAACACAACCCTGTCTCACTCCGCTATTAATCCTAAACCAATCTATATTGACACCATTTATTCTTACACACGCTTCACTATCGTCATACATACTTTTGATTCCATTCAGAAGCCTACCACCAAACACCATATATTCACTAATACCTGCTATAAAGCTTCCCTATTAACTCTATCATACGCTGTTTGTAAATCCATAAAACCTAAATATAATTTAATTCTTCTTCTCACCTCATTTTCTCAATCATTTGTTTTCAATGTAAAGATTTGAATCCACACATTCCTCTACCACTCTAAACGCACCTTGTTCTCACCAATCAGGTCCTCAGTCACTCGACGCACTCTTTCGACCAAAATATCAATATATATCTTCCTACAACACTCATAAATTTTTCCCTATAATTTTCTACAGTTCCCCTTTTCTCCCTTACCCTTATAATAAGGGTACTATTACCGCTCTCCTCCAATCCCTCGGAACTATACCCTCCATAAACGCTTTATATTATTACACAACTTCCAAATCCAATCAATCACCATCTCGCCTCCGCTCTTGATCATTTCACTAGTAATTTCATCTATACCTGCAGATTTTCCATTCTTCAACTTTCTCACTCTACCCATTACCTCCTCCTTACTAATAACCTCATCCCCAATAACCTCATCCCAGCCTGTCTTCCAGCCAAAATCACCACTATACATCCTACTTAACCAACCGCTATCATTCCATCCTTTCCATAAGACCAAACCATCTTAATACATTCATTTCTCTCATTTACGCTTTTCTTCACACCACACAACTCCCTAAAACGTTATTTCCTTATTTTATCAATTCTTCTCACACCCAACACTCCCCTCTCGTAAGATTATCCTTCTTAATAGATTGGCACCTTAGATCTTACCGCTTAATCCACATCATAGTTTTTCACTACTATACATTGCAACGGTAACAACCAACGCCTCAATGCAGAACCCTAGTGCGCTCAAGACTTAGTCCCTTTATATCACCAAGGATTTAATTGCATCCAGCCACCTTCTACCATTCACAGTTTTCCCTACTACCCCTCTGCATCAATCCGTTTCCTTTCTTCCACATATAGCCTAAATATTTAACTTCAGATACTTGTTCCAATTCTACACCCATCCAATAGGGATTTCACACCGCAAACTCTCCCTAATTCACTACCATCACCTTATTTTTATCTACATTACTTTCAACCGCCTTCATCAATTCTCTCAAACTTTCTTCAGATTCGCCACACAAAACCAAATACATTCGCTTACAGTAAGCAGGGCACTCTCCATTCTCTTCAATTCTCCATTAGTATATTATACTTATCAGTCATTATTATATGAAGTAATGCTACCTTTCAGTTGAAGTTCTTACTCACAATTTTACTATTGATTATGTAATTGGAGTATTTGATTTTAGTAACTATGTTTTATTTTGAAAAGTTAAGTGATTGACATTTCTTTCAATTTTTGTTGTTGTTTCTTTCACTGTCTTTTGTTGACGACGTGATTATGATTTTTTCCCTCCCCCAATATTTTCTTAATTTATGTAGTATTTAGGTGGATTAATTTTTTGAATATAGTTTTTCGTTGGAATGAGGGACAGTTCAACATGATATATACTACGTTATGGTTTCTATTCACTACAACATCTGTCGATGATATTTTTTTCCTTATTAAAATGGAAAATTTATATCGAGATTTTCTAGAGAGTATGTAAGTGCTGTCGAAAATCATATAGGAAACTTTTATTATACTACAATTAGATCAGAGCTGTTCAAAATTACATTCCCCTGAAACTTAATAATACTTTTTATTTCTTTTTTCTGATTTAAAGATTGCCTACTGCCTACTTTAAGTAAATATATATTTTTAATTATAATATGATACAATTCCCCATTTTTTTGTATGGGTCATTTTAATTTACATTAATTTCTAAACAGATAAACAATTCAATTACTGTAATTTTGCAATCCCATTGAAAATCAACTATTTATTTTTCGTTATAAGTTAACATTAATATTTTGGTGTTAAAACTTCTAATTTCTTATTTCTACCTTAAATGGTAATTATTGAGTCAAAGAATCTGATTTATACTTAACTGACTATTTTATTATTCTGTTTGAACCTTTAAGACGATTCTTTTTTATACTGTTTTTAATAATATGGCTATGCCCCTTGAGTTTGGTGGATGTTATTCCATAGGAAATAAAAAACTTGAGTAAATTATTTTAAAGGCAGCTATTTTTTTCATCATCATCATCATCTACCTTTTTTCCCCAAGACTGTTGTTAAGGTGCGTGCAATGCACTGGAAACAGAAAAGTAGTAGAAGAATATGACACAAGTCAAAAAGAAAGCCAGCCTTACCGCCCCCTCTATACCTATTAGTGATAGACCTCGTCGCAGCAGGAAATCCAACCAGAGCTTCACGGGACCGCGACGGACCCTCACTATGGCATATCGCTAGCGTAGGGTTCATCCCTTGGCCCAGGTGGGCCACAACCATAGCCCTTCACAAACCCCAGCCATTCACTCCTATTTTGCACCTTTCTTCTCGCCTCTGCCAAACTCACATTTCTCTCTTCCAGACATTCGCTTTACTGACTTAATTCCACTTTTTCTTCGGTCTCCCAGGCCGGCTCGATTCCCCAACACACTCACCACTATACATCCGCTTAACCAACCAACTATCATTCATCCTTTTCCACATGACCACAACCATCTCAACGTACTTTCATTTACTTCTCTCATTTACCCCCTTTCTTCACACCACCTAACTCTAGATACGTTCATTCCTCATTTAAATCATTCTTCTTCAAACAACTACACGCCCTAATGGTTCATCTTGATACATTGAAACCTGTAGGATCTATATATACCTCTTATTCCAGACCCATAGTCTCACTACTTACTATACATTAACACAGGTAACAACATACCCTCATGTAAGATCCTAGCGCACTCAAGACTTAGTTCCTTTACATCCGCCAACGATTTAATTGCACCAGCCACCTTCCTGCCACTCACAACTTTTAATTGCATCAGCTACCTTCCTGCCATTCACAACTTTCCTACTACACTCTGCATCATCCGTTCCCTTTTCATCCAACATATATGCTAAATATTTAAACTCAGACACTTGTTCAAGCTGCTCACCATGTAACATAACTTCATACCGAGGACTGTCCTCACTCACAACCCTAACCTTATTCTTATCTACATTTACTTTCAAGCCCCTCATTTTACACACCCTTAAATTTGCATTTTTTTCCTATGTATTAATATATTTTTTTCTTCTTCCTCCCTTTTAAGGGGTTGTTAATAGATCTATAGATCTTAGTGTTCGTTGTCAAACCTTGACCATAAGGACTTTCAATTTTTTTATGTCGTAAAATTTTGTAATGCTCTTTCTTACAATTATTAAGCTCAGTTCTAATGTGTTGACTGATACTGGGAACTTCTCCAGATGTTTCACAAGACTTCTTTATTACACCCAGCTTTCCAACTACTATGGGAATCACCGCAATATCATTGGTGTTCCACATATTTCTAATTTCGTATTTGAGCCTTTGATATTTTATTTTTTCTTTCCCTTTCATATTCCATCACGTTGTTATCATTTGGTGCTCCTACCTCTATTATATAGCACTTCTGCTCCCTCTTTACCTTAACTCTCGGTTTCCCGGTCTATTTTTGGGTTTTGGGTGAACTGTTACATCTGTTGGGATAACGAAATCATAGAGTAACAGCACTCTTTCCTTTTCTTCTATTTCTGGGGGATTGTGCTTCGCAGTAGTTGGCCCGCTTCTGTCTGATGTTTTATTTTTGGCACAATTTAAATGGATTAATCTGCAGATGGTGTTATGCATTCAGTATATAGATGTCGGTTTAGCAGAGTCTGCATCCTGCTAAAATGTGAGGAACAGATTCTGTTGTCCTGGTCACAGCCCACAAAAAAACAAAAAACACACTACATTTGTCTCTCATGTTCTCCTTTTCTATATGTTTTCTATGCCATTTTGTTCTGAGTGTTCGGTCTTAAACTAGTACTTGTTATTTTGGATGAGTTATTAAATATGTAATGTTTTAATCATTTTTTTCAGAATTGAACACGATTATTATATTCTGGTGGCAAACTACCGAAAAACAAACCATTGTGTATTGTTAGATACCTCTCGCCAAAAACATACATCAAAGGCTTTGGGAGTTCAACAGATAAAAGAAGAAAAAGGTTTCAAATTAAGTTTAAAAAATATTAAGTTTCAATTCGCCTCATTAATGTGCGGATTATATGTTGTATATCATTATTGCCCACTAAAGTGTGGGGTCGTATTACTGTAGTAACCATGAATATGTTTCCATTTCCTACTTCACGTTCTCTTTCTCTTTTCACATATCTTTCTTTTCTTTCTTTTCTCTCTTTGCCCCAAGACTGGGGGGTAAGGTGCGTGTCATGCTCGGAAAAGAAAAGCAGGTAGAAGATATGGAACAAAAGCGAAAGGAAAGCCCAGCACTTACGCCCCGATCTGTACCATTAATTTAGTGAAAACTGCGTCACAGACAGAAAATCCACCTAAGAGCTTCATGGGACCGACGGACCCTCACTATGGTAAAATCGTCAATGTAAGGGTTTCATCCCTTGGCCCAGGTGGGCCCAACCATGCCCCCATAAAAACTCGCTATTCACTCCTATTAATGCACCTTTATTCTCGCCTCTGCAAACTCCATTTCTCTCTTTAGAACATTCGTCTCACCGAACTCAATCCACTTTTCTCTTCATCCTTCCCAGCCGTCGGTTCCAACAACTCGCCACAATTATACTCCGCTTACCAACCGACTTCATTCATCCTTCTCCACATGACCAAACCATCTCAAACATAACTTTCATTTATTCTATCATTTACCCCTTTCTTCACACACACAACTCCTCTAATACGTTCTTTCCTCACTTTATCAATTCTTCTCACACTTAGCTTGCCCCTAAAGATTGTCCATCTGAATACATTGAACTTTAGATCTATACTTTCTTATTTCCAGACCATGTCTCAACTACTATAACAAATAACACAGGTAACACATACCCTCACATGTAAGACCTAGCGCACTCATGACTTAGTCCTTTTAAATTCACCAACGATTTAATTGCAAAACCCACCTCCTGCCATTCACAAACTTTCCTACTACACTCTGCATCATCCCGTTCCCTTCTCATCCAACAAAAACGGAGTTGGGTTACACTCCTATAATATTTAAAACACCTCAGACATTGTTCAAGCTGCTCACCATCCTAACATAACTCCACACTGAGGATGTCCTCACTCACAACCATACCATAACCTTACTTTTATCTAAGTTTACTTTCAAACCCCTTACTCTTAATACGTTTACTTTCAACCCCTCCTTTTAATACCCTGCCAAATCTCTCTACCAATCCTCCTCAAACTCTCTTCAGATTCGCTCACACAGAAATCAAATCATCCGCATATAGGTAGGGCAACCCCACAACCTTCATCTCCATTATCTCTAATTCTAACGAACCATTTCCTGGCCACTCTCTATCCGCTCTAGCTATCTCTAATTCTTTCATAACCCCATCCATATACAAATTGAATAACCAAGGAGACATAAAACACAAACCCTGTTCCTCAACTCCGCTATAATCCTAACCACAATCACCACCCACCACCCCATTGACGACTGGATTTAATTCTTACAAACACGCTCACTATCCGTCATACACATAACTTTTGATTCCATTCAGAAGCTAACCACCACCAACACCATATATCACTAAACACCTGCCATAACAAGAAACACGGTAGCTATTACAATTATCATACGCTCTGTTGCAAGATCTGTATCCATCAAACCTAAATGCAATTTATTTTATTCTTTTCTCCCTCATTTTTTTCACTTCCTTTCCCCTTCTCATCATTTGTTCAAAGTGTAAGAAATTTGAAATCACACATCCTCTTTCCCTCCTAAACGCACCTTGTTCTTCTCACCAATCAGTCCTTCAGTTATTCGACGCACTCTTTCGACCAAAATAGAAGCATATATCTTCCCTACAACACACAATAAACTTTATTCCCTATAATTTCTACCCAGTTCCCCCTTATCTCCTTATACCTTATATAAGGGTACTATTTACGCTCTCCTCCATCCCTGGCACTATACCCACCTCCATAAACGCTCGCTTTAATTTACACAACCTTCCAAAATCCAATCAATCACCATTCTTGATCATTTTCCTTGATCATTTAACCAGTAATTTCATCTATACCTGCAGATTTACTATTCTTCAACTTTTTCACTTCACCCATTACCTCCTCCTTACTAATAACCTCCTCCCAAAATACCTATTCCTTCTTGCACCCATCAACCCAACACATTCACTATCACCTCTTCATTAACTACTGTTAAATTGTCAGATTTTTCCGAAGTGTTCTTTTCCACAAGCTTGCCCCTTCACATCCATTTCATCAGTTACAAAAGCACCATCCCATATTCATTATTCTCATAGCAGGTTCCCCTTATTCTCTCATTCTTAACCTTTCGCGCTTCCTTCCAGAAAGAGCTTCCTATTCCCTTGTAAGTCCCCATTCATCCTCCTTCCAAACTGTTTCTTTTCCTCTTGTTTTCTCCCTACGTATGGCACCTTTTAGTATTTTCTTTTTTCCTCCTTGATATAATTCCAAGCATCTTTCCTTTTGAGACTTCATCATTTGCTTTTAGTACATTCAACCACGCTTCTTTTTTACCTTTAAGCAATCTTTCATCACCTCTTCATTCCACCATTCACTGTTAACATTCTTACTTCCTACTTTAGCACATACACATACTTCCTTTGCACTACTAACAATTGCTTCCTTCATTTGCCCCCAGATTTGTTCAGTATCAACTTGTTCACATTCAACGATTTACTAGCGAGCGCTCTTACATACTTTCCTTATTTGTCTTGTTCACTTAACTTCTCACTCCTAATTTTACCTACTTCCTTTCGTATCACTTTCCTCTCCATCCAAGCCCCCATAACTTAATTTTACATAGAACAACATAATGATACATGTTGTTAAATGGAAAAGTAATTTCTTTGTTCCAGTTTTATTTTCGTTTTTTTTTGGCCTATTTAATTTAAGAGTACCAACTGCAGTTTGGTGCTTTAGTGGAGAAACATTTGGATTTCTATGCTCACGTACACAAAAAATAGTCAAATACGGCAAGCCTTTTTTTCCCCCGCTTGAATCCCAAGGTTTCCTATTTTTGATCTTGTGTTGCAAGTTGCTTCGACCTTACGGTTTGAGAAGGAATTTGTTTCCTACGATTCTGTAATTTTGATAAATGTAATTGGAAAGGGGGGAATGTTATTGTTTTAAAAAGTAGGTTACATAGGAGTGATGGTGGTGCTTTGCGAATAATTTGACGTCATTGTTTTGACTTGATCATATGCAGTTGCAGTAGTATCTTTTTGTTGTGGAAGGTAGTAGGTTTTGTGTAACAGTATTCCTGTAATCATTTGATGCGTGGTGGTACAAAGCAGTAGGGGCATGTTTTATGGTTAATGCTATAGCCGAATTGTTTTCTGGAACGTGCAATGTTTTTGAGGTAGGCAAGTTGCTGTTTTTGCATATTACAGCTTATACCACAAGCATATGGCTATTGTAATATATTACCTTAAGCTGGTGTAAAGTCTTGTCAGACTCATTACTTACGCTTTCATAATCTTGAATAATTCTGATGAAAACACTTCATCATCATATAATACAATGAATGTTTAAGAAAATTATTTGTCCACGCTATTGCGCAGTATTTTCATCTCACATATCCAAGGAATAGAATTCGCGATTACCTTAATTATGAACTGATTATTAAGTGAAAGGTTTAAAGTACAGAAAATAGCTTTCAGATAGGAGTATAAAATTTAAATTTCTCAAAACTAGTTTTCTTTTGCAGTTTTAAGAATGTTTTGTAATTACCTAACTTTTAAGGGCAACTTAAAGAAGATGTCATAACATTTATTTATTATAAATTATCTACTTATTGCTCTCAGGAAAATACATTTTACAATTTAATACGGGTCCATCGGCCATTAAAAAATTTTACACAGGATAATAAATTTTCACATTTCCTGTACACAAGATTTAAACCTCATATACTGGCTGGATTGGCCGCTAACGAGCTATGTGAATTCTTTTCCAATGCAGGTACTTAATAGCACTATTAAGATCTTCATATAGTATATATCTTCGCTACAGTATTGACGATTTCTAATTATTTTCAACAAACAGATTTTCTACCTGTTTGTACATTTGAAAACGTATTTTTAAACTCTTTTTCCGATAAGCCTCAAACCGCATTGATCTAATTTTTAACCTTGAACTCCACTAGTCTTTTTCTATCATAACTGTTAGCTAGAGTAATAACTTTCCAGTCCAACGTTCCTTTATTCATTGTTATCAATTTCTTCCTCATATCCCCATCCTTTCGAGTGGAAATCGCGGAGAAATAAATATTTAGAATGGCAAATGGGGAAGGGCACTCAAATAATTAAATTTTACAATAAATTTTATTTATGAAAAAAAAAAAAATGTAAAAATTTGCTATAAACGTGATAAAATATCTTTCTAATTTTTAAAACGCATTAAATTATTTTTATAATCTTAAACTGCTATTATTTTATTATTAAAACATGTTTTCACAACTTTTAAGACAATTTTACACACAATCACGCAAATGTGGACTATACTAAAATTGTTTTATCTCAATATTTTAAATATTTTATATTAAAATTTCTAAAAAAAATTTCTAGAGTAGAGGAACATAAGCAAGTTATGAAAATTATTATTTTGTACGAATTGATAACATTGGAAAAAATACGAATTTTGTCCTTATAATTTTTTATTATTGGTAAAAGTTCTAAATTATTGATGTGGGTTACACCCTATTAAATAGATAAATTTTAAAAATTGGTCCTGATTGTATTAACCATTGTTTACAATTCTTCTAATTTGTCGCACTGAGGATGTTACATATTTTCTTCACCGATTTCATTGTAAACTAATTCTTTAAAAGTCGAAAGCATTGTTATATATAATGATCGTGTAAGAAAATTTGCGTTTTAATCTAATTCGAACTTTTCATTTAATGCGCTTTACAGCAAAAGACTATCCCAGTGATAGTCTAAAATAAACTAAAGGTATTCCAACTATAAAGTTTAATCAAATATGACATTTTCACAGCCTTCTTAACAAAGCTTTGTACAATACTTATTCGAAAATTTATATATAAGATGTAACCCAAAGGAAAAAAAATTAATGTGTATTATCACTGCCGTCAGGAGTTTGCAATCCACTCTCCGTCTGCCTATACTTTTTGAAAGAACTAATGGCTCGAAGAGTCGTAAGAGTTTTGAGCATATCCGATCTTTGAGAAGAGTCCATCCTTTGCACCAAGTGTATAATTACGTCCCTAGCAATTTCTGAATATCTGTAAAAAAAATATATATAATTAAGATTCGGGTAATAATGGAACCTGCCAAAATTTTAACAACGGGTTTTCTGCTTAGTCATAAAAGTTAACTGCGTTTTTTTTTTATGCTATTACACTCATTCAGTGGTAATGAAATCTATAAAAGTTTACTGGTGGGTTCAATCAGTATCCTACCACTACCAATCTCCATTCAAATCGCACCAATAAGGATATTTTCTAACACTATGGTATCGATGCATTTCAAATGGTAGGAATGCCTATAAATTTGTTATAATGTACTTTTTAAGTTGGTTGGGAATTGCTCTAAACTTATCTTCCTGTCAGATACTGGATAATGAGCTTACCATTACATTACATAAGATCTTAAGATTATTCTTTTTAATACTGGGCTACATACACTATAATCTGGACAAAGGATCGAATTCCGCTAAGTTGCTCTACCGTTGTAGTTTCAAACTTTATATATATTACTATTACAAAACTAATTCAATGTTAACTCACCTTTGTAAGATTTTTCACTATAGTTAGCGAGGAATCCCTCTTGAGCAGCTGCAAAGACTCTAGTAAGTGTGACGTAGCTCCTTCTCGTGAAGTTGGAGGCGGGGCTTCCTCGGTTTGATCCCCCACCCTCCATTTGTTGCTCTAACCATCGCTTACTGACTGATCCTGTCGCCATAAATAGCTCCTTAAGGAAACAATTAATAATAAAGGATAATCTTTTTTAACAAATGTTATAATTGCCTTTAATAATTAATCAGTTTTCAAACAGCTTTTACTACTACTAATAATAATAATAATAATTTAAAGGTAAACTCTAGAGTCTGAAATAAATAAAATTTCAATGTTCATATTTGAAACTTAAAAGTTCATTTTTAACTTACTTCGACGGACCCTCTTTCCTCGAAGAACCACCTCCTTAACATGGCATCGATTTGTCCGTCTGATAAACTTGGTTGATATTTTCTTATTTCTTTTTTAACTCTTTCCTCTGCGAGAACTCTTCGTAGACGCCAATATAATTTCGGGCGACTTTGCGACCATGGGACAATACCCTGAATCACTCCCTTTTCTAACATACGTTCTGGGGTATCGTGTAAATCTGCAAACATCACTGCTACCTGTTGAGTTTATGAAGTATTTTTTATTTATTACACAACAGAATAAAAACATACTTCATTTATGTATATAGTGGGCCTAGTATACACAACTAAACCAAAGAATAAAACTCAAATTGAGTTAATAAATAGGTGAGCATTGGTGTAACTCGGGAATTTTTATGGGGTATTCGGCAATCTTGGTGCCATGCCCCCTGCCCCTTGTTATACCTATGCATATAAGTATTAGTAAATTAAAAGAAAATATTTTAAAAGACTATATATTTTGTTTAAACAATGAGGTAAATATATACATATACATACATATAACATTATTGTAAGATCTATTAATACGAAATGATCATTCGGAAAACATGAAACAAATTTATTTTTACCGAGCCTAAGCTATTTTGAATACTAAAGAAATACAATATAATAAATATAGGTAATAAAAGAGCGTTGAATTCATTAGATTTTTCGTACGTTTAGAAAGAAAGATTTCACAATTAGCAGTTCACTTTCCAAAATAAAAAGATTTTTTTAGAGTAATATTTTAATGGTAAGGGTGAAACCAGATAATGTGAATATATTTAGAAGAGAAGTAATGCAGGACACGTAGCAAATACACACGGAGATAGAACTGAGAAGGAAACTTCCCTTATTTGACCATGTAAAGTAAATTAATTTAATGGTATTCGTAATGTAAAGGCTGACTTAAAACTCGGTGAAACAAATTAAAACTACTCTGGTCAAACTTGTAAATGAAGTTCCTTCATTTGAAAATTGTCCACCAAATTTTAGACATCAAAAGTTTCAAAGTGAAACTACCTCAAATACTGAAACCATGTTTTAAAGTTCATAATTACATCAATAAAAAATAAAAAAGTCGCTATTGGCAGAAAGGATAATATTTGAAATAAAAAGGTCCTATTGTGGAGAAAGGAAACAACAAAGATCCACATATAAGATTAGAACATGAAAATAATTTACCAGCGAGGATCTTAAGGTGTTCGTCCTGGGAACCTTTAATCATAAAATAATCTATTATAAGTTTGTTTTTAACCTTACCTGATGATACATTGGTCTAAGATTATCTTGACGTTCTAAAATTTTCTTTTTAATAGCAGACCTTTCTTCCTCAGCAGTATCTTCACTCATAACCTTTTGCGAAAATTCTTGTAAAGGCTTGTCGAGTCTATGCATTGTTTTAATTATATCTTTATCTTTAAACTTGATTTCAATTGTACCTTCTGGTTCCAGGACACCACCCCTGAAACACAAACCATGTTATAAATAAATTATAAAAAAAAAAAATAAATAAAAAAAAATAAATAAATGTCTTTGTAGATTTGTTAGTTGCATTACCTGGAAAGAGGATCGGCATACATTTCCATATGCCTTTCATTAATTGTTGAATCGATAACTACCCAGGCTCCTCCTCTTAATTCCGAATATGGTGGAAGATATACAAGTATTGGTTGATTATATTCTCTCAAAGCGTCAACAATATAGGCCCCAAATTTGATAACTTGCTCGTACATATCTGTACAAAGGTAACGAACATATACATGTAATTATCTGTACCGCCGATATGAAAAAAAACATGCAATGATATTCAAAAACGATGTACACAAACCTTTCATGCCGCCAGAGAATCCTCTCCAGTTAGCAAATATGATCAAAGGAAGTTCTTCATGATTAAAGTCTTCTATGGCTTGTGATGTCTTGTAAGCAGAGTCTGGGAACCAGACGAGACCTGCCTGTGACACCGTCTGCAACAATAAGGATCATTATTTAATATATATATATATATATAATATTATATATATTATATATATATTATTATATATATATATATATATATATATATTATATATATATTAATATATATATAGTATATATTATATATATATAATATATATATATATATATATATATATATTATATATAATATATATATAATGTGTAAAATGGTGAGATTAAAAAGGAAAAGATTCCATATATCGTTAAAATTAAAGTGAGATTTCGCATAATATAAATAGGTATACTTTCCTTTCCTTTTAACTTGCTTAATCCCCTTCTCAGAGGGTAACACGGGGGGGGGGGACTAATGGAAATCGAACTTTAAGGCCGGCTATCCCAAGCCTGTCGCCACCAAGTGTTCGCAGACGAGTTTTAATTCTTGCCCCCAGGAAGATAAAACTCAGACTGCTACGCGGAGGATTGAACCAGCGTCCTCTCGCACGAGAGTCGGTGAGTCAACCTCCTACGTCACGAGGCGTTTATTAATATGTATATAAAATGTTGAATTTAACTTTGTAAGCAGTGAATGAGGTCTTAATGAATAACTTTGTAATTATGTTTTTTTTATTATTATTTTGACATTAGTGCTTCGGGAAAACACTCTTCAATTTCATGAATTTAAGGTTACATAGAATCTTTTCCATCTTAATCTCACCAATTTAGTAAAAAATTTATAGTGTAAAAATCTTTTACAAAGCTTGGCTAGTTATTAACCCAAGTTAAAGTTATACGAATTTCTGGGTTTAGTGGAGTCATTAATAGTGGAATTAGTTACATCAGGTTTTAACATTAGAAAAATAGAGACAGTGAGAGGTCACATGGGTCTATCGAGACCGTCTCAGTCTTAATACCGTCCTAATACATAAACCAAACTTTATCACTTCTTCAGTAATTATTACTTGAATTACAATATTGTTCTTCTATAAAGCTCATATCTCACGGGCATTGCTCTATTAAAGGAGGAGCTCACTACGAAGTTTTCATAAGATCAACACAAGGAATCAAACTCTTGACTTTCACACCGAGACCTAATAGCTGTACTGCTGGAGTCACAGTATCGGTAAACTCTTAAAGGAGCATTTTTATACATGTAAAAAAAAAATAAAAATAAAAAATAAATACTTTGCCTAAAATTTTTTGAATATTACCTTTGCTTCTGAATCTGGATTCGCTGGATCGGCTGGGAGATGAAGTTCGACTGTTCGGGTTTCAACGCAAATAACCCCTACAGGTATGCCACCAAGACGAGCCCTGCCGGCGATTACCGTTTGAGCCCATGGGGCAAGTATTTCCTAATGGAAAATAATGTGAATCGTTTAAAGTAATTAATCAAGTAAAACATTCATTTACTGGATAAGTCATTTATTTATATTTTCTTGAAGAAAATAGGATGTAGAGCTAACAACAAATAATAACCTTCTCTACATGTAAGAGAAGGATTAAGATAATAAAATAGGACTCACTTGGAAAGATCCTTTATCGAAAAAGCCACTTTCCCATTCTGAAGGATTCGTTGGCGATTCTCTTCCTGCGATTAACCAGCGAGGATCGTAAGGCGTTCGTCCTGGGAAGAAGCTTATTAGTCTATCAATAGGATCTACTGGAGTTAAAGTTGGTAAGGGGCCTCCTTTAGTCTGAAAAATAAACACATAATAGGGGAGAGCTTTTTATATATATATTAATCTAATATTGTAAACTCAACATTATAAAAATTTTGCATACCTTAGGAACATATGAAAGCCACTTAAGCATTCTGTGGATGGCTTCAAGATCATTCGGTGCCACATCATGAGAAACTCCGTTAGAATGCATGATCTGTACTCCCCCCAACTGACTATTACTAGTGTATACTTCTTTACCAAGAAGCTGAAAACAAGGGGAAATTGTAAAGTGCAGAAAAAAAAACATCCCACAGGAAGAAAATATTTAATAATAATTTTATCATCGATCAAGATGAATATTAAAACTGAAAATTTTATATATTAAATATTCCAGTTGATTAAATAAAGTACCTATATTATAAAGGATTGCATTATCTCAACTCTGAAGCTAATCTAAAGTTAATACTTTAAAGAAACATACAAGAACGTCCCCAAAAATTAAAAAAAACAATTGAAAAACAAATATCAAACTTATAATTTGAAATAAAAAATAACATTAAATTTACTTTATTTAAGGCTCGGTATCCAGTAAGAATGATATGAGAGTTCTCCACTTGTACGACTCTTTGGCCTAATCGAACGAGGTATGCGCCAATGCCAATCGCCCGACAAGACACCATCGAGTATGTCACATGAGATCAACTGGATAAAGTCAAAGGAACAGATTGCAGACATTTTGACAAAAGAGGGTGTAAAAAAGGAAAATTTACTTAAATATGTTAACAATGAAATATGAAGACATAATACAATTGGCAACATAAGAAACAAGAAACAAATATACGAAAGAAAGAAAAAAGAAAAATTAAAATAGTATGAGTTTGATATTTATTGATGCCTGTAGTTAGATAAAAGAAAATTATATGTACCGCCGTAGTGGGTAGTATATTATTTAATATGTAATAATGAAACTAACGGATATATTATTCTTGTTTCAGCCGTAAAAGTAGATATATAAAATTACAAAAGTAAGAGTTTTAAAGCCTTTGTATTTTATTTTGATAAAATCTGAATTACAATAATAGAAAAATTAGAGGCAAACCTTTGAATAATAGTTGTATGAAAGAAAAGCACCAATAATAGACAATAAGAAGATAATAAAAGAAAGTAGAAAAAACAAGAAAGAAAAAAAAGAGAAAATAGGTTACGCAACCAGAAGAACTAGGAAAATCATAAGGATAATAAAGGAAATAATAGTTGATGGAACTAAAAAATAAAACACTCTATCGCTGAAATCAAGGAGAAGATATCACTTCAGGTACGGTAAGAATTATAAACATTATAACCATCCTGAATTAATTAATCAATAATAATAATAATAATAATAATAATAATAATAATAATAATAATAATAATAGCCATCTTTCTTACCTATGATATGATTTATTTTATATCTTGCTTCTCCATCTTCTTCAATCATTTCCGCTTTAACAGAATTACACGCCGCTAATTTCTTATATTCGTCTGGCGTGAGATAAAGGTACTTGAATCCCTGAAACAATTAAAAAAGAAAAAAATTCAAGTCGAACTAAATTCTTTATTTTTAAATGATATTGTTTAAATTTAGGGTAAATAATATGCAAATTTGTAGACTTTGTGTGTGTCAGTACTAGAATTCTAATGGTTAAATTTAAGTTTGAAAAGGTCAAGGTATGTGTGGTTGTGACGTATGGTCCATCTGAGGGAAATGTTGGAGAGCACGATTTTCTGGGATAATCTGAATGATGTTTTGGATGGAGTGAGTAGGAGCTTCAGATTGATGGGGGGACCTAAATGGTTGGATAGGTGATCAGAAAAGAGATGGTATAACAGGTGGTTTTGGGGTGTCGGGAGAAAATGAGAAAGGTAGGAAGGTGATTGATTTCTGCGAGGAGAGAGGTATGTGTGTATGTAATACTTTCTTTAAACACAAGAGTATCCATAAGTATACTAGAGTTGGTGTAGGTAGAGATGGTTTCGAAGTGAAAAGTATGATTGATTTTGTGTTGGTGAGAAGATGTTGAAGTATGTGTTGGATGTTAAATCAGTGAGGGGATTAGGAATGAGGATTATCGGATCATTTATTTGTTCTATGTAAATTAGCTAGTGGGGGCTTGGATGGAGGAAGTGATAGGGAAAGAAGTAGGTATAATTAAAAGTGAGAAGTTAAGTGAACAAGGTAATAAGGATAAAGTACTAAGAGCACTCGCAAGTAAATCAGTTGAAATGTGACAAGTTGAAACTGAACAAATCTGGGAGCAAATGAAGGAAGCAGTTGTTGATGCAAAGGAAGTATGTGGATGTGCTAAAGTTAACAGTTAATGTTAACAGTGAGTGGTGGAATGAAGATGTGATGCAAGCGGTTAAAAATAAAAAAGAAGCGTGGTTGAATGTACTACAAGCCAATGATGAAGTTTCAAAAGAAAGATATTTGGAATTATTAAGGATAAAAGAAATACTAAAAGGTGCATATCGGAGAAAAGAAGAGGTACATGAACAGTTTGGAAGGAGGATGATGGGGACTTACAAGGAACAGGAAGCTCTTCTGGAAGGAGCGCGAAAGGTTAAGAAAAAGGGGAACTGGTAAAATAATGAAATAGGGATGGTGCTTTTGTAACTGCTGAATGGGAGTGAGAGGAGTGTGGAAAGAACACCTCGAGAATCTGTATAATTTTAACAGTAATGAAGAAGTGATAGTGATTGTGTGTGGGTTTAATCACTTTGATGGTGCAAGAAAAAATAGGTATTTTGGGGATGTGGTCATTAGCAAGAGGAGCGTAATGGGTAGAGTGAGACAAGTTGAAGAATGGTAAATCTGCAGGTAATTAGAGAATTACTGGTGAAAGATCCCAAGGAAAACGGAGTGGGGGGGGGGAAAAGATGGTGATTGATTGGATTTGGAAGTTGGTATAAAGCGTTTATGGAGGGGTAATAGTTTCGAAGGGATTGGAGGAAAGAAGTAATAGTACCCTTATATAAGGGTAAGGAGATAAGGGGGATTGTAGGAATTATAGGGGAATTAGTTTATTGAGTTGTTGTGATAGGGAAGATAGATACTGGTATTTTAACGGTCGAAGAGTGCGTCGAATGACTGAAGGACTGATTGGTGAAGAACAAGGTGCGTTTAGAAGTGGTAGAGGGTGTGTGGATCAAAATCTTTACATTGAGACAAATGACTGCAGAAAATGAAGGAGAAGAAGAATAAATTGTATTTAGGTTTATGGATTCGCAACAGCTAGGATAAAAGGAAAAAAATTAAAAAAAAATTTTAAGGGGGAAAGAAAAAAGCCCTAATGGGGGGCAAGGGGTGGTTAGTATATATGGTGTTGGTGGTAGCTTCGATGGAATCAAAAGTATGTAATGCCGATAGTGAAGCATGTGTAAGAATAAATGGTTCAAAAGTATTGGTTTTAATTTAATAGCGGAAGTGAGCACGAGATGTGTTATTCCCTTGGTTATGCATTTGTATAGGTGGGGTTTGAAGAATTAGAGATGGGCGGCAGGAATGGTGTTAGAATGAATGGGATAATGGGGTGAGTGGAGGGTGCCCTATCATTATATGCGGATGATTGGTTTTGTGTGGTGAACTGAAGAGAGTTTTATAGGATTGGTAGAGAGATTTGGCATGGTGTGTAAAAGAGGGTTTGAATGTAAACGTAGATAAGGTAAGGTTTGGTGTGAGTGAGGACAGTCCTCGTGTGAGTTAGTTTAGATGGTGAGCAGCGGAACAAATGTCTAGTTTAAATATTAAGGATATATGTTGGATGAAAAAGGGAACGGATGATGCAGAGTGTATAGGAAGTTGTAAATGGCAGGAACGTGTGGCTGTGTGCAATTAAATCGTTAGTGGTTATGTAAAGGACTAAGTCTTGAGTGCGGTAGGGTCTTACATGAGGGTATTTGTTACCTGTGTTAATGTTAGTAGTGAGACTATGGTGTGGAAAGAAGGTATAGATCTAAAGTTCATGTTGTTCAGATGGACAATCTTAGGGGCGTACTAAGGTGTGAAAAGAATTGATAAAATGAAAGGAATGAATGTATAGAGAGTTATGTGCGTGGAAGAAAGGGGTACAGAGAGAATAAAATGAAAGTAGTTGGGATGGTTGGTCATGTGGAAAGGATGAATAACAGTCGGTTGGTTAAGCGGATGTTAGTGGTGAGTGTGTTTTGTAGTGAAACTATGGCCTGGGAGACCGAAGAAAAAGTGGATTGAGTCAGTAAACGAATGTCTGAAGGAGAGAAATGTGAAAGTTTGGCAGAGCGAGAATAAAGGTGCATAATAGGATGGAATGGCGGTTTTGTGAGGGGGTATTTTTTGTGGCCCACTGGGCCAGGGATGAACCCTACACCAACGATATGCCAAGTGAGGGTCCATCGCAGGTCACGTGAGCTATAGGGTGGATTTTCTGACTTGACGAGTTCTCACTAATTAGGTATAGAGGGGGGAGGTAAGACTGGCTTTCTTTTCGACTTGTGTCATATTCTTCTACTACTTTTGCTGTTCCGGTGCATTGCACGCACTTACCCCCAATCTTGGGAAAAAAGGTAGATGATATATTAATATATATATATTATATATATATATATATATATTATATATAATATTATATATATATATATTATATATATGTAAATTATATATACATTATAATCTTATTATATATATATATATATATATATATATATAATATTTATATATATATATATATATATATTATATATATATTGATTTTTTTTCAGTATTGTGGAAGGAGTCCTAACTACGAGAGAGAAGTTTCTAAAATTCTGTCCGAAGGAAAAATCGCCACAAGATTGATTCGTTGAATTTGCGAATTAATTTTATTAGTTCTAATTTATTTATATATTATATTTTTTTTTTTGTTTTTTTTCAGTGATAATATTAAAAAATGATTGATCTCAGATGCACTTTAGTAAATCAAACATGATACTGTAGATAATAAGAAGAATATAAACTGTGTACAAAGTCAGTTTATGGAGATAAGGGAAT
>JABUQX010050537.1:0-10000 GCA_015478945.1 Trachelipus rathkii
AGGGGATTGGCTGAGTCCCGTGGACCAAGAAAAAAGATTAGGTGTGATTATAAACAGTAATTTAAAAATAGCTGATCAGTGTTTGGAAGCCTAGAAATAAAGCTAATAAGATGCTGAGCAATAAATCGCATGTTGTTTACAAAGCAAGGAAGTAATAGTAAACTGGTATAATAGCTATGTTAGGCCAGTAATAGAGTATTGCGCACAAGTTTGGGCCCTTTAATTTAAAGAAAGACTTAGATATGCTAGAGAGAGTGCAACATAGAGCTCAACAAGATGATTTCTGGGTTGAGGGTAAGCTCTGAGGGAGAGGCTGAAGGAGTTAGGAAATGTTTTTTACTGTAGAAAGGCGATTTCTCAGAGGGGACACATGATACAAGTCTTTACAAAATATTTACATTATTGATAATACAGAGACAATAAATTTTTTCATAGTAGAACATGGACAGGTGACTCAGGGGGCATAATAAGAAATTTAAGAAGAAGACATGCATCTTGATATAAGAAAGCATGCATTCAGTAATAGGGTTGTTTAAATTTTGGAATGGGCCTGCCAGAGGAGGTTGTTGAGTGTGACTCGATTGGCAACATTAAGAAAGGTTAGATTCTTTATGGGATTGGGTTGGGTATGTATATAAATTATATAGACGAAGCCAAATTGGCGCGGGTTTTTAGTTATAGTATGTTGGATGGTAGTGCATGTGTGACCATAACTTTAGTTATTAATGGCATGTGGATGGTTTGGGTAATCATATTTATATATATACTATACTATATATTATATTATATTATATAATATATATATATATATATAATATATATATAATTATATATATCAATTAGTTTTGGACTAAGCCAAATTGGATGTTTTTTTTTGCTTTTAGTGTTAATATATGTGTAGTCTGATTACACAATTATTGGCACATATTTGTATGTCCCAGATAAACTCTTCTGCGTGTCTCTTGTGGATTTGCATGCACGCATAGAATCATGGGCTTAGTGGTTGAACTGGGGGGACAGTCTCGGGATAGGCCCATGTGGCAACTCTCTCACTTCGTCTAGCTATAACTCTCTAATTGTTCTTCTTCTCTACATGCTCCTATAAGGATTTTTTAATATAAGTAGCCCTTTCAGTCTAATTTAAACCTTCCATATCAATATTATATAAATTCGTTAATACAGTCCTATTAATAACAGATCTGGAGGACATTAACAACACTTAAAATTTAAGAGTCTAAATACTCGCTTACTTAAACTTCTCACATGGTCATCTTCCGATTTGCTCAGAGTCACTACACATCTCTACATCTGGATGGTCGTTTCTGTGTAAGTATAAAAAAAAAAAAAAAACAATCAATCAATCAATACCCCCCCCCCAATAAAAAAAAATTAAAAAAAAATAAAAAAACCCTTTTTTTTTTTGTGGTTACATAGGTTTATTGAATCTTAAAGTTTCTATAAATCTTCACCAAAAATGTAGAAGTAATTGGGCCAAGTAATCGGCGCATATTAACTCAATACCCAAAAAAGGCTGATACTGCGGATACTGATACTATCGGTACATCCCTAATATATATAATAATATATAATTTATATAATATATATATATATATATATATATATATATATATATATATAATTATATATAATATATATTCATAGTATAATATATATATAAAATTAGTTGATTTAGCAAAATGGAATTTTGGGTGATTCATTACTTGATCAAGGGAAACTGTGATACAAGCATTTCTAACCAAATGGATTATAATGCCAAAATTATCCAAGCTTGATAACAAGCCCTGCTTCGGCTCAACTCATTTGGAAATTCTAGCCACAAATGAGCAGATGTTTTTGTGGTAAAAGCATCAGAGTGAGTGTGATTTTGTCTGTTATAGCTAATAGATTTTCTGTTGTATGTGTTAGCTATGCTTTTAATAATTATGAGCTTAATAGTATATTAATTAATGTATTTTACTTATTAATTTCAAGTATTAAAACATTTAATTTATGTATCATAGAGGCTATCTGCAAAAAAGTTTTTCCAATCCGCATTACCGTTCTTGAAAAAAAAAAACAAAAATAAAAAAAATAAAAATGGTAATTGTTACCCAGAGGGTTGTCACCCCCGATTTTATGAAAATCACAGGATATAACTATAAAAAAAATAATAATGAAGATAGTGAAAACGAAAATCGTCGCTCTCTTTAGGAAAAAAAGTTACAGCCTCTCAAAGTTGTAAAAAACCCCATAGGATTTGTTATTAAAAAAAAAAAAAAAATTTTTTTTTTTGAAAATCACAGGATATACTCTTAAAAAATAATAATGAAGAATAGTGAAAACGAAAATATCAGCAGTCTTTTTAGGAAAAAAGTTACAGCCTCTGAAAGTTAAAATTTTCCCATAGACTTTCTTATAATAAAAATTAGTGGGCCTCGTGCTCGTTTTAATGCCATCCTAGTCAGGTTATGATAAGATTTGTTAATTCTACATAGATTTTCTCTGTGTATACCTAACAAAACTTATCATAACCTGACTTAGGGGGCCTGAAATGAGACCTAACCTGGATCGCTCAATATTGAAAGGTCTAATGGATTTTTAACAACTTTGAAGAGGCTGTAACTTTTTTTCCTAAAAATAGGGAAATTTGTTTCATTTTCATATTCTTAATCTATTTTTTTTTAGAGTTGTTTCAAAAAATCGTGCTGAAACTATCTTGGACAAAATTACCAAAATAATGATTTAATGCAAAAAATTGAGGGAATTGTGAGAGCCTCTTGTTATAGCAAAAAGCTTAGATTTGGGTATTGTTTTAGGCCTACTTTTAAAAATAGGGCCTATTCAATTAATTTTTTTACACATTTACTGCGATAAAACTCATCATTTTACAGATTACCACCAAGAAATGTAGTAGTATATATATATATATATATAACCCCGCACACGATGGTTGGTTCCTTGCGCCCGAATGTGTGGTGCGAGAGGGAAACGTGGCTGCACCGCGTAGCGGCGGGTCAGGCATTTTCCAATGGGTCGCAATCGCATAGCATCGTGCAGGCCGGCGTCGATCCGCCCAGTAGGTTAAAGGTCGCAACATATTATATATATTAGTTATATATATCGCTCGTTCGTTATTTGATCGGTCTGTATCTCCCTTTCTTCTCTCTATATATTCTCTCTCTTACGTCTCATCGGCATTTATATCTGTATATTATATCGTATCTATCCATCATTTACTATATCTATATCTGTATAGGTTATATATATATATATATTCTTATACGTATCATATCGTATAATAGTATCTATATATAGCTTATAATATATCTATCTACTAAAGTAATCTTTAATAACGCAAAAATATTTTAGGCTACCTATCTCGAAAGTTGTCTTTAGATTTAGTGCTATACTCTCATAAAATTAGGTTTGAAACATATTTATTGTGGATAAAGATGTCATAAACATGCCCTGGATCATACACATTCATGTTAAAAAATAGATATATGGAAAAAAAGCTCTTCAGGTAGAGTAAATGTAGAAATAATATCTTATTCATAGGTTCCGCTGATTGCTTTGACGTCTTTTAAAATCATAAGTAATTAAACTTAAGGAAGCACCTGTGTCCACCAGCGCTTGCAATGGTGTATCAACTTCAGTATCTGCGATCTCGTGGCTATCGCGGGAAGTTATATGAGCGTACATAGATATTACTTCTCATATTGTTAAAGTACACTTATTATTATTACAAAATAACAAATATAAAACTTTTAAATTCATGTTACTCTTCAACGCTTTATTTATTCAATAAAACGATAACTTAATCTAAGCATTACATTTTTTATAATTCGTGGGAGGGTTTGGGAGTAGAGGGGGTAGGGGAAGGAAAATATTTGCCAAATATGGGATTTAAATAATAATAATAATAATAATAATAATAATATAATACATAATAACTATAAATAATAATAATAATAATAATAATAATAATAAATAACGAAAACAAAAATTTGATTGAATTAGTAAAGAAAAATGTATGAAATGATAGAACTATGAATGTACTTGTTAATATATAATATATAATAGGTCTCTCTACTATATATAGTAGTATCTATCGATATATATAAATAATATATCTCTAGTATATATACGTCTTTATATCTCATGTACAATACACCACTAACTAATACAAAGGAATAAAGACTTATATATATATATTATATAGCTTAGCTTTACCTGAAACTTACTTGAACCTCGTTAACGATTTCATATTCACTTACTTTCTCTGTAGAACATATAACTATATACCTATACTAATGTAATTACTATTACGCATTTAAACAGCGGCCAGCGTACTGGATAGTCGTCACTATTATTCTCTCAAAAACTATTATTCTTTGCTACTCGTCTAATGTACGACTCGGAATACATTGCTGGAATGCTGGTCAATGTGGGTCCTGGAAATGTCACAATAAGAGAATATTATAAATATGTTGCTGGGACATATATATATATATATATTATATATATATAATATTATATTAATAATACCTTATGTATAGTATTATTTCTATCTCAAAAAACACCTCATATAGACTAATAACTATCGAAAGGGATACATCGTATGAGATATCCTGGTAAAATTTCACATAACATCAAATGCTTAAAAAAAAACAAAAATATTGTGTTAATAATTCTTATGCGTAATAATCATTAGCAGCTAATTTAGAGACACTTTATTGGTTTCTCGATAAAATAAATAGACTTCTATTAAATCTTTTTTGCTTATACAGCACGCTCAGTGTTGTGGAGGCTCGACGGGACGGGTGGAATCCAGGACGCGGAGGGATCGCGATCTCACGCAATTACCCTTAGGGGAGGGACGGAGGACAGCGCCCAATTAGGACGCACTCCTAGAGCAAAAAGAGTTCCGGCCCCAATCATCTTGTGGTGGTTTCCGGAGACTGCCCCGTGGAGGTGGTGAGACTCTTACGTCCCTACACACACGGTAGTTGGGCGCGATAGGCGAATGTCATAGCATCCTTTGGTAACGTTGTAAATAACAAGACATTTGATAATATAACATCTTTAGATCTATACACAAACAAGAAGAAGCAAATTTTAAATAGAAAGTCCTAATTTTAATTTATTTGTATACGAGGTAAGGTCAACTAAATGTGTCTCTAAATAGGTTCTGAACTAGTTATATTACTTAAACATATAATTACTTTACACACATGCAATTTGCGTTTTTGGTTGTCCTTTTTTTATTTGCTTTTTTCTCTTTATTGTTCTTTTTTTCTCATTGTTTATATAAAATTTATTTTACATTTTCCATAATGTAGAAAGATTTTACCATGGATTCAAAGATGTATTCCTTATTCGCTGTCAACAGCTATCTGTAGTTTTTGATATCATATATATACTTCTTATATTATTTTTTTGAAAAACATAACTAATAAAATAAAAACTACTATAATAATATTTAAGCGTAATATATTATTTTAGTATAAGTATATGATATTTTTGTACCTATCATATACTCTACTCCTATTCAGTAATAGTTAGTACATATAGACATATACTATATATATTAATACTAGCTATGTTAGTATATTAATATTAGATAAAGTATATATATATATTATATTTAGTTTTTTTTATTTTTACTAGTGTATTCCCCGCACTAAAGCTTGTGTAACTCACACAGCATTTTTCTAGCGTCAGATGTATTCTTTAATTTTCTCATGGTAGCTTAGTTGTATGATTTTTTGAGATATGGATTTGTGGCTCTTCTAGAGCTAGAACCTATATAATTATGTATGATACAGTATTAGTAGACCATCTTATAACCACTAGAGTACAAAGGTTTAGCCTATGGACGGCTAAGAATATGAGGGCGTTTGCCCATTATGGTGGCTAGAATCGCGGCATATGACTCAATACTACACTAAAAATACAAAATAAATATAATAAATAAAACTATATAAATATATCTATATTAATTATAAATTTACTTAATATTAATTAATAATTATAGTAATATATTATATATGTATATAGTATATATAATATATAATAAATTAAATATATAATAATATATTATATATTGTATATAATTATAAGTATATTAATAATAGATATTAATATATAGTATAATATATATTAAACCCCTATATATGATATATATATAAATTAATAAAGTTATAGATATAAGCGTATACTAAATAAGTATATGAACGACTATCAGTTATATCATATATATTATATATGTATTAACAATAATAAATATTACTGTCATATCTTGTATATTTAAATATATATTCATATAAACATTAGATCATTGTATTACATCATGATTATATCTCCAACATATTTATATTTATTATTTACGATTGAGTCGCCACTAACTCACGGCAAATAACGCTCTATATTCAATGGGGGGTGTGTTTGCAACGCCCAGATAAAGAATCAACACTTAACGGCAAATTAACGCAGGATGTATGCACAGACGCAAGACTTATTGAAGTGTGGAAGGGGAGATTAAATTCAGTCAGAAAACACTAGATAGATGGAAGATGAATTACCTACAAGAAATTGAGGTGGCAGAGAATAGAACCTGAAAGCATACTCACGCAGCAGGAACTAGCCTGAAGTTTTACCAATATCCACACATAAAACTCTCGCGCGCATGATACATAAGACACCCCTATTGCATGTTACACGAGTGGGTTATCGTAAAGGTGTGTAGTATCGAGTGGAGTTCGCCTTAGCCCAAAGTTGCTCCTTGCTCAACGTATATACAAGAGAATAAAAGCCCCAGCATCGCGCGCAAAAGATAGTAATGGGTTATGAGAGTTAGGGAAAAGTACTACGTTAGATTAACAAGTGTTATAAGTCCTTTTGGTTCTTTAGACTCGTGTAAATATTTTTAACTAATTTAGATATATATTATAATATTAAATAATTAATTTATATATAATATATAAATTATAAATATATATTATATATATATTACTATATATATATATATATATATATATATATATATATTATATATAATTATAATATATATATGATATATCAGGTACGAATGCCATCAAAAAACTTTTGTCATATAATCACCCGTCACCATTCCGTGTCTAAAATTGGTAAGCTGTATGCATAGTATTTTATTTTAATTCATACAATCATTTATTTTATTTATTATATTAAAATTGTTTCAATATTTAACAACATTTTTTATGCATAATTTCAAATAGCTTTGTGAATGGGATGCGTTGTGTCTCCCGAAACGTCAGATAAAAGAAATAACCATGTTCAGAAGCTCTGGTGCTTTATTCCATCATAAGAATTAAGATTACCAAAGAATAAATCTCGAAATGATATTATATATATTTTATATATATTATATTGATATAATATATATAATATATAAATTAAATATATATATAGATATTCTATGATTTTTATTAATATATATATATATATATATATATTATATATATATATATATATATATATAATATAATACTTGTGTATATATAATATTTTATTGGAGATCATTTAAATATTAGCCCTCGTTTACTCTTCGTTCTTAATTTCTCTTGGGTATCGAAAATCTCTCTAAGGAAACCGAGTCAGGAGCCTTTACTTTTGTTCTTTCGCATCAATCTTTGAATATTTTGGCAAAAGATTTCAAATATCTTCTTTTCATCGTTTGGTTTTCTGCGACATTTTCCCTTGTGAGTCGAAGGTGCATTCCTTTATGTGATAAGAATTAAGAAGTTTTGATTAACATGAAATAACATGTAGGAATGACAAGTAAAAATAAGATATAGTCCTTTAATCTATAGGAAGGGATCCTTTTAAAGAAATTTGCATTCTTTAAATACTTATATTGCAATAGGAAATTGTTGAAATGTTACAGTATTATAATTAAAGGATTTGCTTTAATTCATGCAACATTATATTATTAGGAATAAATTATTAAGTTATATTTATATATATATATTATATATATATATATATAATATATTATATATATATATTAATAATATATATATATATATACTATATATATATATTATAGTATGAGGGGTGTCTTTCAAAAAAAGAATGTAGTATCCTCGCGAACTTTTATTATATTTAAATTTAGGGCGGGGGGCGGGGGGAGGGACGGGGTGCGAAATGGAAAACAATGAAACTGAGGAAAAGCCGCGTGGTTTTTGGTGCTCTTAAAAGCGATCTAATGGGCATGCGGGAATGTTTTTTGCACCTGCCAAGAAGTCTTTAAATCGCGGTTAAAATCGCTCCTGCAGAAGCCGTCGTTCGACGGCAAACCGTCGAATTTTCGATTTTGACAAAATGACGGAAAAACCTGTGAGCAACGCTACTGCATCAAATTTTGTGTAAAGCTTGGCGTTTCCCAAGTGCAAACGATCCGCTAGATTCAAGAAGCCTTCGGTGACGAAGCAATGCTCACTACACTTATAAAGGAGTGGTACAACCATAGAACCGTTTCAAAGATAGCAGCACATCAGTGGAGAGTGAAGCACGTTCTTGTAGACCCTCATTCTCCTGAAATGAGATAGTCATTGACCAAGTAAGGACCCTGGCGATGCAGGTTCGTCAATTCACGATCAGAAAACTTGCAGACGAAGTGAATATCAGCATTGAATTCGCTCATTCTATTATGTATGAGGATCTGGGTTTCAGGAGAATCTCAGCGAAGTTCGTACCAAAGCAGCGAGCGATTGAGCGGAAGCAACACCTTTTGGAAATTGCACAGGACATGCTGGAGACTGTGAAGAGCGATTCTAACTTCCTCAACTCAGTGATAACCAGTGATGAGTCCTGGGTTTTTGGGTACAACCCAGAAACCAAGTTGCAGTAGTCATCACAATGGAAGCTTCATCATTTAAACATTCAAGGCAGGTGCGCAGCAATTTCAAAGTCATGCTGACAGTCTTCTTTGACTCCAGTAGCGTGGTTCACCACGAGTACGCGTCACGGCATAACCATCAACAAGGAGTATTACCTAGAGGTTCTGCGTTGCCTTCGTGATGCTGTGCGACGAAAACGGTGGGATTTATGGGCAGCAAGCAATTGGTAGCTCCATCACGATAACACAGCCGCCCATTCTTCACAAGTGATGCAGAGTTTCCTGGCCAAACACAAGATATCTGTGCTTTCTCAGGCTCCCTACTCTATCGACGTGGCTCCGTGTATCTTCTGGCTTTTTCCCAAGCTGAAAATGCTCATCAAAGGTATCAGATTTCAGTTCAGAGAAGACATTATGCGGAATAAAACTGACCAGCGGCACGCCATCTCAAATGAGACGTTCCAGCGCTGCTTCTAACAATGGCAGAACCGTTGGGAGACTTGTGGCGCAGCCCAAAGGGATTACTTTGAAGTAGATTAGTGGGAATTTGTCGCATCTATAGATTTGAGTATTTTCTATGAACAAAAGTCGGATACCTTTTGAACACACTTCATATATATATATATATATATATATATATATATATATATATATGTATATATATATGTTATTAGTATTTTTTATTAATATATATATATATATATATATATATTTTTTTTATTATATATATATATATATATATATATATAAATATATATAAATATATATATATATATATATATATATATATATATATATATATATATATATATATATATATATATATATATATATATATATATATATATATATATATATATATATATATATATATATATATATATATATATATATATTGTGTATTCTCTGTTCTAAAACGTTTGTTTGTGTGACTTAATTTTTTTTTAAAATGCGTTTAAAAATTACATATTTTAGTACTATAGCATATGACGCTACGATGACTATAACCTATGTAATGTCCTATTTTATACAGTTATATCAAAGTATATTTCTTGATTAGAGAATCTTCACAAATTCTAGCTAGAAGCGCGAAGATAACGTAACGCTTTTAACACCGGT
>JABUQX010050537.1:25000-30122 GCA_015478945.1 Trachelipus rathkii
GTGGATGTGATAAAGTAGAAAGTAGAAATGTTAACAGCGAATGGTAGAATGAAGAGGTGATGCAGGCGGTTGAAAGTAAAAAGAAGCGTGGTTGAGTGTGCTAAAAGCCAATGATGAGGTTTCTAAAGAAAGGTGTTTGGAGGAAAAAATGAATACTAAAAGATGCATACTTAGGAGAAAAAATGAAAGGAAAATAACAGTTGGAAGAGGATGAAATTGAGCTTACAAGGAATTGAAGCTTTCTCTGAAAGGAAGAGCGAAAGTTAAGAATGAGGAATAAGGGAAATCTGCTTAGAATAATGAATATGGATGGTGCTTTTGTATCTGATGAAATAGATGTGAAGAGAGTGTGGTGGGGAACACTGAAAATTTGCAAAACATTGACAGTCATGAAGAGATGATAGTGAATGTTTGTTTGTTTGATGGTGCAAGAAGGAATAGGCAATTTGGGAAATGAGGGTATTAGTAAGGAGAGGTAATGGATGGAGGAGAAAGTTGAAGAAATGTAAATCTGCTGCATAGATAGAATTACGTGGTGAAATAATCAAAAGAACGGAGGCGAGATGATGATTAAGTAGACTTGGAAGTTGTGTAGTAAAGCGTCTATAGAGGATATAGTTCCGAGAGATTGGATGGGAGCAGTAATAGTGCCCTTATATAAGGGTATGGACGAAAAGAAGAACTGTAGAAATTATATTGGAATAAGTTTATTGAGTATTGTAGGGAAGATATATGCGGTTATTTTGGTCGAAAGAGTGCGTCGAGTGAGTGAGGGACTGACTGGTGAAGAACAAGGTGCATTTAGTAGTGGTGGAGGATATGTGGATCAAATTTTTACATTGAAACAAATGGTTAAGAAAATGAGAGAGAAGAAAAATAAATTGTATTTAAGGTTTATGGATTTGCAACAGGCGTATGATAGGATTAATAATGAAGCTCTATGGCACGTGTTAGTAATATATGGTGTTGGTAGTATGCTTTTGAATGGAATCAAAAGTATGTTCGACGATAGTATAAATGGAGTTGAAAGTGGCTGGTTTAATATTAATAGCGGAGTGAAGCAGGGATGAACTATGCCTCCTTGGTTATTCATTTTGTATATGGATGGGGTTATGAAAGAATTAGAGGTAGAGGTTACAAGGTATAGTGTTAGAATGATGAAGAATGAAAGAGAGGGGAGGGTACCCTACTTATTATATGCGGATAACTTGTTCTTTTTGTGGCAAATCTTAAGAGAGTTTGAGAGGATTGGTAGAGGGGTTTGGCAGGGTGTGTAAAAGGAAGGGTTTGAAAGTAAATGTAAATAATGTAAGGTTATGGCAGAGAGTGAGGACAGTTCGCGGTGTTAAGTTATGTTAGACTGTGAGGAATTGGAACAAATGTCTGAGTTTAAATATTTAGGATATATGTTGGAAGAAAAGGGAACAGATGATTCAGAGTGAAGTAGAAAAGTTGTGAATGGTAGGAAGGTGGCTGGTGAAATTAAATCCTTGGTGAATGTAAAGAGGCTAAATCTTTGAGTGTGCTAGGGTTTCTCATGACGGTATGCCGTTACCTGTATTAATGTATAATAGTTAAACTATGGTCTGGAATAAGAGGTATAGATATAAGGTCCAATGTGTTCAGATGTACAATCTTAATGGCGTGTTAGGTGTGTGAAGAATTGATAAATTTGTAATGAACGCATTAGGAAGTTGTGTGGTGTGAAGAAAAAAGGAAATAAGAGAATATACGAATGTACATTGAGATGGTTTGGTCATATGGAAAGGGTGGATGACAGTCAGTTGGTTAAGCGGATGTATAACGTTGAGTGTACTGGGAATCGACCGGCAGGGAGACCAAAGAAAAAAATTGGATTGAGTTATTTAAGGAATGCCTGAAGGAGAGGAATGTTAGTTTGGCAGAGGCGAGAAGATAGGTGCATAATAGTTGTGAATGGCGGAGTTTTGTGAAGGGATGTTGTTGTAGGCGTTGCCCAGGAGATGAACCCTACATTGACGAGAAGACACAGTGAGGGTCCGTCGCAATCCCTGAAAACCTAAGGTGGATTTTCCTGACTGCGACGAGTTCTCACTTGAGGGTATAAAGGGAAAGGTAAGGCTGTACTTTCTCTTCGACTTGCGTCATATTCTTCCACTACTCTTCTGTTCCGAAATATATGCTACACACCTCACCCAAAATCTGGGGTAGGAGGAAGATGATTATATATATATATATATATATATATATATATATATATATATAATATAATATATATAATATATATATATATATATATATATATATTATATAATATATATATATATATTATATATATATATATGTATATTATATATATATATATATATATATAATATATATATATATATATATATATATATATATATATATATATATATATATATATATATATATATAACAATATATATATATATATATATATATATATATATATATATATATATATATATATATATATATATATATTATATATATATATATATATATATATATATATATATATATAATAGTAATAAAATTGCTGGGATTCGATCCTGAACCCTAGCAGATGAGCGTGCAAAGTGTTTTGACCACTACGCCATAATGAGCTAAAAGAAGAACCGCGGAATACTTTCTGCTCTCACGCGCAGTACTTCTCGAGCTCCTCCCGCTCACCACTCGCGCGTAGGGTCAAACAGGTACCGCGCATGGTGAGAATACTAGGACCGGGGATTAAGAAAAATACATAGGAAAATTGCAATAACCTGCATATATCATGGATAAATACCCCTGATGTATTTTCCCCGTGCTGGGATTCGATCCTGGACCCTATCAGATGAGCGTGCAAAGTGTTTGACCACTACGCCATGATGAGCTAAAAGAAGAACCACGGAATACTTTGCTCTCCACGAGTCGAGTATTTCGTTCGAAGCTCTCCGCTCCACACTCGGGACGTAGGTGCAAACAGGCCGCGCATGTTGAAGAATACTAGGAACCGGGGATTAAGAAATACATAGAAATTGCAATAACCTGCAATCATATTCATAGTAATAAAAAATACCCTTGATGTTATTTTCACCATGCTGATTCGATCCTGTACCCTAGGAGAGACGTGGCAAAGTTTTGACACTGACCCATGATGAGCTAAAAGAAGAACCCGGGAATACTACTGCTCTCCACGCGTCAGTACTCCTCGAGCTCCTCCCGCTCACACTCGGGCGTAGGGTCAAACAGGGTACCGCGCATGGTGAAGAATACTAGGAACCGGGGATTAAGAAATACATAGAAATTGCAATAACCTGCAATCATATTCATAGTAATAAAATACCCCTGATGTATTTTCCCCATGCTGGGATTCGATCCTGGAATCTAGCAGATGAGCGTGCAAAGTGTTTGACCCCGACGCAACGATGAGCTAAAAAGAAAAACCCCTGAGTACTTCTGCTGTCCACGCATCAGTACTCCTCGAGCTCCTCCCGCTCACACTCGGGCGTAGGGTCAAACAGGGTACCGCGCATGGTGAAGAATACTAGGAACCGGGGATTAAGAAATACATAGAAATTGCAATAACCTGCAATCATATTCATAGTAATAAAATACCCCTGATGTATTTAGTGAAAATACATCAGGGGTATTCTATTACTATGAATATGATTGCAGGTTATTGCAATTTCTATGTATGTTATGTACGTATATATATATAAATATATATAAATATCTATATATATTTATAAAATATAATATAAAAATATATTATATTATATATATATATATAAATAATATATATATATATATATATATATATATATGCGCGTATGTGGATGTGTAAGCAAAGAATTTAAAATGTTGGGGTTGACTGTAAAATCGATTTTGTTTCAGGAACGAATTAAAAAAATCGATGGATAGAAAAGAACCAGAAAGAAATTTGGAGAAACGAAAAGTCCTAGCCACTATCTTTAATAGTACCAAAAGCTCTATGATGCACGAAAAATAACTGCGTTGGAATGAAGAAATTTGAAAGCACATTAAAGAACATCTAAGCATTTGGAAGTAGATTTAGTAACCGACACTCTGTGAAACTTCCAATATAGATCAAGAGAAATGAAAACTTCATGAGTATTTTGGAATATGGAAAGTTGGAAATGAGTTTCAATGCAGATGATATTAGTTAGTTAGTTAGTTAGTTAGTTAGTTAGTTAGTTAGTTAGTTAGTTAGTTAGTTAGTTTGTAAGATACATTTTTCGCTATTGAACATCTTCTGTCTGTCAACTTTATCAACTATCCACTCTTTTGCGATGATCCAAGAATTCATTGATTTTTGTTATTGTTTTTTTTTTTTTTTTTTTTTTGTCAAAAAACATCATATAGCAGAAGATAATGACATGATTTTTCCGTACTCTTAATTGGGGCAGGGAAAACATGGCAGCTTTCAATTCTTTAGGGAATCAATTCTCTATCTATCTACTCAACGAAATCTTACACACAACTGCAATATTTTAATTCAGCAAAATACAACGGAAACCTTTATCTGATTCTTATAATCCTGGTGTTTCCTATTCTTTTGAACTTTCTAAGAACGATCAAATTGCTCCTCTCACCAAAGTTTTAAAAATGCTGTGTTTTCGTAACAACCTTTGGAATTTCTTTGAAATTCCTTAGTTGCATCATCCGAATGTAGAAATCGTACTTAACTATATTTGAAATTGAGGAATCTATGACTTTCCGTTTCATGAGCTCTGTCACCCTCAATGATTCTTAACATTCACTTTCGTGTTACCAAGTTGTTGCATAATTCACCTAATCCACATCCCAATGTAAACATATTTTTTTGAACCAATGAAAAAGGTTTCTATGAGTTTTGTTTTTTCTACCCGGTCACATCCTATTTCTTTCGGAATCTTTGCTTCCAAACAACTCTCAGTTCATTCCTTCTTGTAATATACAGATAAAGTATGGTACACTCTTCTTTTGTTTTCAATTCTAACTTTGACTTAAACTAGCTGCTTTCTACCGTCTTTTATCCATAGAAATCTACCCATTAGTTTTCAAATTTTCTGAAATAGCAAAAAACTAAAAAATAGGGGAATTTGCTTAAAAAATTGAATAGCAACTAAACCATTTT
>JABUQX010050538.1:0-25000 GCA_015478945.1 Trachelipus rathkii
ATTAGTGAAGCAAATAATGCGTAATACAAATGCCTATTTTACAAAAAAATCGAACTCAAAATTGCAAATTATTTCGTACGATTTCACGGGAACTTCGCAAAATTAAAAACTCGTCAAACTTACGTCTATAGCAACAGTACAGCTTGTACAATTTGCCTATATATATTAATATTAATATATATATATATATATTATATATATATAATATATATATATATATATAATATATATATATGTATATATTATATATATTATAATATAATATATATAAAATCACCGAGCTGGGCGGAAAGCCTATATTTTTTTGAGTGGCATGCGCCCTATGCCGCCAGACCTAGTGCGGCTTAGCGCGCGTATGCGCACTATATTTTTGGTCCGCCTTTTTAAAAATTGTTGCGGCTATGCGCCTTTGCGCCTACGACTTTTCGCCGGCTTGGGTGTGATGGTTCGTAAATTATTATTTGACACAAAGTTAAATCTTTAAGTGCGCATAATAAAAGCATGCTTTGTATAAGGAAGGAAATAACACATTTATTAAGTATTTGTAATTAAATTACACCTTGTAAACAACATATCTAACACGTCCTGCTCCACCTCCATGTCCTTGTGGTCACCATGTTTTTCCCCAGGCAAGTTCAGTCCACGAGCGCTGAAAGAAGTTGAAATTTCGAGCCATATTTGCCAATTTATTTGAGGTTTAAGAACTACTGAACTAGTTTATATATATATACAAGAATATATATATATATATATATATATTATTATATATATATTATATATATTATATAATACTATATTATATATATATATATATTATTATATATATATATTAATATATATTATATATATATATATTATCTATATATATCTAAATATTATATAATTATATATACTCTATATATTTATATTATATAATATATAAATTAATTTAATATAATTAAATATATGGGGGTCGGTGCTGTGTGGGGCAGGGGTTGGTGCAGTGGCTACGCTGGGGTGAGAGGGGCAGGGCTAACGCTAACAAATCCCATAAAACAATAAAGAAAATAAAAATAAATAGAAAATAATAATAAGTAATATAAATAATACATGATAATAATGATATAAAATAATAATATATAATACAATAATTAATAATAATTAAGTAATAATAATAAATAATAATAATAATCTATAATAATAATAAACAGTGTTAGTCAGTTAGGCCTAATCTTCCGCTCGGAATTGGAATGCCGCCAAAACCGGCGTAACCCGCTTTTTCACTCGTTCTTCGCTAACTCGGGGGGAGATTACTCCTATGATTCAACGCTATGCGACTTGAAAACTCACCGGTACAATCATGTTTATACATACCAATAGTATACATAACTACAAAGTTTCATTACGTAATATCTCAACTCGTCTTCGAGAAATTCCGGCATGCGACGCCGTTTATCTCTTATAACTATTATATATATATACTATATATATATATATATATATTTATATATATATATATATACTATATATTTATATATATTATACTATACTTATATATATATATATATATATATATATATATATATATATATATATATTTATATATATATACTATCATATTATATATATATACATATATATAAATTTATCTTATATACCTTGAATATAATATACTCTATTATATAATATATATATAATATAACTATATTATATATAATATATATATATTAAGTTTTAACTCTTTTTAATAAAATGATACAAGTTTGCCAAGCTTCTAAGTTCTAACCTTTAAGGGTAAAAAAAAATGCCCTTTGTTCCTGTTCATGAGACGCGGCTATAGCGCAAAGATTGGCTGTGGCGCGCTTTGCTTAGTCCCTTTTTAAAAATTGTTGCGCGCCTTTTGCGCCTACGAATTGATAGTGCGCCATAGGCGCATAGGCACATAGGCGCAACTTTATAGGCACGCCCAGCTCTGATATATATATATATATATATAGTATATATATATATATATATATATATATATATATTATTATATACTATATTATAATATATATACATTATACTCTATCATATTATAAATTTATAAATTGCTATTTGTTTAATAATTTTTCTCGTTATCTCACCTACTATAATTAAAGTCTTTTCGCTTTGCATTTGTGCTTACGACGTAAGAACTCTCGAGTTGCGTTACTTTTTTTGTTAAATCTTTGCGCAATATCGTAAGAAATGCTTACTTCAAATACGTAAGGAATTTTCCTTAATTCTATAAGGTTCCTATATCCTGTGATTGTCTTATTCGAATTTATACGAAATATAGAGAGACCATGAGAGTGGAGAGTTTATCGCAGATTCACTATACAGTTATAGAAAATTTTTTGTATTATATAATCTTCTTATTAAACAAGAGGCACGGATGAGTAAAATAGCTATACCCGTTTAGATGGGTGAAATATATCTACATCATGGTAATACACATCACAGTTTTAAATCTTAACATATTTGCTTTATCAAAAGTACCGCTATAAGCTCCATTCGCCACCACTTAGTTGATCATTCCCATTTCTCAATGGTAATAAAAGATTAATTGCACATTATTTGTTCTTGTTTCTCTCTAGTAATTTGATCTCTTCTACGCACTCCAGAGCAGAAGGCCTAAATTTCTCAATCACCATCACTATGAAATTCCCACTCTCTTCGAGTCTTCCGCCGTATCGCCATATACTTGTCAATATCGTCCAGAGAGAGTATTCAGTTTTTAGACACCACCTAGTATTCAATCAGGCCACATTTTCGTGACAAGCATTCCGCTGATCAGCTCGACACGCCGTCTTCGCTTGTGCTTAGGACTCGAGAATCATGAGTTATTCTCGAGATGCGTTCACTATGCTGTACAACTCAGTGCTGCTCTCACCACTCACTTATATCCCGATTTTTATACTGTATAGACTCGCATCTCTCTTGTTCTACGACAGTATGTAATCTTTTTAGCGAAAACCTCTCTGAGGTCAACTCATTATGTTAATCACTCTAGCGCAGCTAACTCGGGCATATAGAAGTCGACTGAGCGTAGCCGCATATTCAGTTCGCCACATGGTCACAATCTTCCTCTATGCTCGATGCTATTTGCGATGCGCTAGCATCATAATACGCGAGATTATCAAGTGCCACAGTCTCTGCATCCATATAAGATACGATGTATAGTAATCGCGCTTACTAGTGTTTGTAACACAGGTGGGCTAGAGATCGTGTCCATCCGGACTGCCTTTTCTTCTCTTACCTCTCTTCTTAGATCGCACACTAATTTCTAGTGTCTATGTTTAATCTACCAGACTCATCAATACCCTTGCATATGCGTGGAACAGTTTTTGTTTCAGTGTTTCTCTCTGAGTGACTCTTGAGGGGTCCATGTGAGGCCAGCCGCGCCTAACCACCAGTCTAGATTTTCGCGTACTCATACATCATTAACCCGCACCCATAATGAACACTAAAGTTTGAGAGACGACACAATGTGGACGACCAGGATACGACACATATCCAAATTGATATCACACTGCTCTTCGAAGTGATATTGAGGTAAGGCTGCTCTACTTACCGAGCGTCTGTGGCTCTCTCTTCCCATTTGAGGTTCATTTAGTTACATCGCGCTTCACACTACTAATCAGGTTCAGTATACTTCAGGTAGCGTACCTTAGACGCTTTTTATGTAAGGTACCAGATCGACAATTCAGAGAACCTTTGACACGGCTAAGTAACATAGCGGCATAACTTTATCGAGTCCGAATCCCTCGAGTATGTGCAGTATCCTTCGACCCGTCTCGCCGACCTCAATATTTATTATATGTTCTAATTCTATTCCTTATTTAATGTATATAGCACAAATATAGTTTTGCAAATTTTGGTAATTTTTTGTTTATTATTTAGACACACGCGTCATTGCATTCGTATATCTCGCGTCGCCTGTTATATATAGTGTCATCTAAGACTAGTCGACAATAGCTATCTCGCTTCTTCTTTCCCTTATTGTCTATCACTTTTCTGAATTCCACCGCATTGCTCGAATTTGTATATAGAGTGCTGACATTTTCCACATCTATTGATTTTTCCACATTTGCGAGGAATCCAGACACACCTTGTGTTTCTGTCTATCACTAATCAGTCCTTCAGTATATACACTATTGAATATCATCACACTATTTCGACCAAAATGACTAGCATATATCTTCCCTACAACACTTATAAACTAATTTCGCCCTATACGTTCCTACAGTTTCACCATTATTCTAATCCCTTATTTATACCCTTATTATATAAGAGGGTAATTTATGCTCTGCTACTCTATCAAATTCCTCTCCGTGAAACTATATCTATTTTTTATTCCCTCCTCATCATTAACAACGTTATTTATTAAGTTAGCTAATAACAACTATCCAATCCAATCTCCAATATCACCATGTCGACTAGCACGTGATCCACGTTCTTCGATCATCATGGTTTCATTTCTATAACAGCTAAATTAGTTACAATCTGAATCTACCTATTGCAGATTTTTGTACCTAGATTCATGTTCTCATAACTCTTTCATTTTCACTCTAGGGATTCACTTTCGCTGAGCGCTTTTATTGATGACTTTCATCATTGCACGCGATCTTGTTTGTTTTAATTTTTTCGTGCCCAGTGCTTTTCGGCAGCAGAGAAGATGGACTTTCAGATTAGGATTTTTTTTTTTTTTTTTTTTTTGTTTTTTTTCTTTACTAGTTTTATATCCTCTATCTTCTTATCTTTATATCTCTTCTATCTCTTTTTTTTTTTTTAGACCCAGTCTAAATCCCACACACATTCACTGAGTCCTCACGGCTCAGATTATCTGACCACAATGTTGAGTTAAGAGAGGTCGTGTTGAAGTGGTCATCCCAGATTTCAACACATACCTGCATTCGCCCCCAGTCACTGAGTCACATGATTCGAGGCCTATGTTATAAGTGAAAGGTGAATCTCTCTCTCTATATATCTATAGTCTCTCGCGAGTTCCTTATGTAGATTCCTCACTTCATATGAGACAGATGGCAAGTATGTACATCTCAGCCTTCGTACAGTAGTGTGAGCCTCAGGTATGGACAGAGTCGCCACCATCAACATGGCGACTACCTCTCTCTGTGAGTTGCCAGATAATAGTCTTCATACAGTCATGTCCGACTACCAGCCTTAAGTGCCCTCATACGTTTAAATTAATGTGCGTTCTCTAACAGGTGGTGTCAGTGATGGCATGGAACCTTTTAGAAATGTTCTCTTTTCCTTTGCGTCTAACTAATTCCACAGAGATTATCTTCTTATAGCTTATGGAGACTTTCAGAGCTCATATGATATGCTTTAGTGAGCGAGCCGCACCGAGATTATCGAGCGCCCAGTGAACTATGCGCATATATGTATCATGTGTACACGTTTTAATAACCGCTCTTGTCTTATATGAGCCTTTTTTCGATACCTGCCCTAAATCCAACCAAACAGCGGGTGAAACACTCCGTGAATGTAACCCCAGATAATGTATAGACGGTTCACAGTTATCTTACCTATATAGAACAAGGGCCGGTGAAGGCTATATGTATATCTCGACAGTAATACTTGTTGCATAGTTTGAGCACATACAGCTTCAAAGTACTAAACGTAATCCAGTTTCCTTTCGAGGCCATGCTCTTACTAGCAAACTCCGTTGTGATGTGAGGTTGCCCATTTTCTTGTTTTATAACTGTATTAAAGGCCTTCAAAAGTGAATGTTTATAATTGTCAAACTAAGGAGAAGTAAGAATGAAAGAGTCACGAGATAATATGAGATATAGGAAGTTAAGAAGAGTGATCTCTTTAGAGAGAGGGAGATTTGAATAATGATAGTAAAGTTATAAGTATATTTTTTATATTATAGAATGTTATTATCATCCACTATGGTTCCCAGACGCACCACCGGATATTCTAATATTCCGTTTAGCAATATAAGTATCTCAGGTAAAAGAGATTAGAAACGATTATTAGAGCAATAGTCTTAAGCATTCGAAGAAAGGGCAAGAAAATTGAAATGAGTTTGAAGGAATGCAGGGTCGGAGTATTTGGCACCATTGAGTGATAGAGGTATGACCGTGCTAAGAAGCGAGAAGATCCATTCATAGCACATGTGAAAAGAACATAAAAGTAGGAGAATTAAGACAGAACTGAAGGAACCACATATTGACCAGAAAAGAAGAAGAAGGTCCGCCCCCATTCTTCGCATATAACCCAGCTCGATACTTAGCAGGAACCTGGATTTGAGAGAAGAGAAAAACTGACATAGGTATGCTGCAGAGAGAAGCGAAGTGAAGCTCACCCAAAGTATTACTATATATATGAAGTACAATATATAGCATGTAAGAAGTTCTATATATAATACGGTAGTTATAAATAAGGTATAAGTTAAATTATACGGAGTATATATATATATAGACTAATTATATATATATTATATAAAGCAAATTTAACATAACAATAATAATAAACCAGAAACTGTGGTGAAGAGAGAGAACGAGAGATTTGAAAGATAAAATATCGATAATTAATTCTGAAATAAATATGAGGGAAGGAAGAAAGAAATACACATACCACGAGCAATTACCCGCCAGAATGCGAAATAAATAGTGAATCTGCTGCATCAAACTAAAAATAAAATAATATATAATTAATATATAATATAATATATATACGCACGACAAGATAAAGTATATGGACCTAGTATAAAGTGGTTTGTAGCAATAAAGCCTATAATATACGCAATTTTTATTTTTGAGTCTTAATAAGAAATCTTTCTGTTATTATTTGACCCTTATAATAATTTTTATCTATTAATATATATATATATAACTTTACAAATAATAAATATATATAGCACCAATTTATACCTCAAATAAGTAATGCCTATAAGTCATAGATCAATGATACTAAAAAAATATAAGTATAATATATATAAAAAGTTTCTTTATGTGATTTTATCCAACAAAAATATACCTTTGTCTCTTACTATCTAGGGCCAGGAGATGAGTGAACCCGTGACTCGGATCTTAAAAATGATCTGATTCATGTAAACTCATCCTAGAGATTATATATAAGAGGTTTCTTATAGATCCCTCCATATCTGATATGAGTATCTGGAATAATTTATGGTGTAATCCATTCAAGAATATTTACAGAATTTTAAACCAATTAAAAAAGATTACAAATTTTCTCAGTTTAAACTTGATATTTATTTATTGGATGGTTTTTAATAAATTGAATTTCACCTTACCATTAAAAAAGTTTTAAAGAAAATGCTCATTTTAAAGATGGGTATTTAAAATACTGAGTTCCCATATTATCCGACCCATATATCTATACTCCATTTACACTTTTTATACTGTTTCATATATTTATTATATATTATTAATGCTGTCGATCTGCACTCTAATACTCAATTATTATTTATATTACTACAATATTTATTATTATTATTTATTATTATTATTATTATCCTATTTATTTATATTATTTATTATTATATTTAATTAATTAAATATTATATATAATTATATTAAATCTATTTATTGAAATAAGGTACTGATAAGAATATTTTAAATAAATCATACTTTTATTAATAACTCTGGGAATAAATTATATACTACTCATTACTACTTCTATGCAATAAATACTACAGTACATATGATAATATTTCATCATAACTTAAACCTGTATACTTAGGACTGTTTGAAAATATAACTTAACATCCTTTATCCAAAAATAAATCTACAACTCTGTCACTAATTAAATCGGCCGTGCCACAGCCTTCCTGCCTAGTGTGCTGGTGGCTGCGCACTTAAATTAATTTATCATAAGAGAAGAGTTCTTTTATATATTATATAATCCTTTTTTCCACTTTCTCTACATATTTAATTATGATATACTTACATTCACTAATATACCTCGGAGATAACTTAACTGAAAGTAAAAACATTACTATTAGTAACTGTGATTGAGCTATAAAATATGTAGATAACTTTATACAAATATATCAATCTAGTTATATAGTTATGTAATAATAATGCAATAATCACATATACATTACCCTCTACATGCTAGTAAACAAGAAAAGAGAATACTAGAATAGGATAATTCTGTATGGCAATGATTACTACTCAATTGATTATCATTTTTAAAATTTTTATTACTATAGTTTAATAAATCAATATATCATTAAATCTCAGCCAAATCATAATATGAGACTGAGATTGTAAAGAATATTTGTTGATTTTATTTTCAGAAAAAGGTCTGATTTAGATAGATATATGAATACGTGACTGATAATAAAACTCATTAAGAATATATGGTCAAAGTACAACAAATTTTATATAGATATAGATAAAACCTCGCAAGAATATAAATGGGAGGATAAGTTCCTAAATAATTTTTTGTTGTATCGAGTACATTACCATAGTAACTGTCTCGCATGACCGATCTTGATTACTCGCTTCCGCCAGATAGTAATTATTAGCTCGTGATCGTCATATTCTCACTAGTATTTGCGGTGGTGTTGCGCCATATTGTCTGTGAGGGAGTAGTATCAATATCAGTCTTTTTCGATTCTGTCGGATAGCTGTTCCTGTCTCTTTTATAAGGTTTCGGAGCACACCCAAAGATCTTATTAGTTTCCTTCCTCAGAGCAACCTCCAGGCTTATCTGTCTTATCAAATTTATGTATATTCTCATGTTCTTACATTGCTACTATAATTATTCTTTGCCTGTCTAAATGCAAAAGTTGATTAAATTGGATTATTACACTGGGAATAAAATAATTAATGAATGGTCCAATCCAACTTACTACACAATTCTAGACGACCTAGGTATATATTACTTATCACTCAATCGTAATGATTATTTAGAGGTAAAGCAGTAGACTGAAATAGTCAATGTAGAGACTGATGTCCCTAGCATATATAGTGCCAGCAGTGGGTAGGTACATCATGTGAAAGGACAGAGAGAGTAAATATTGAACAGCAGTAGGTTCTACAACTAATTTCATATAGAGCTACCGGAGTTGCTATCATTATAATAGCTCTTTGGTCGTAAAGGCTCAGATTGAGATTTCGTTTGCTGAGATCGGGTTGTGTGGCAGTGTGTTGCTAGCGCACACCTTTGTTCACATGAACACCTACCATGGGTTTAATTAGAGGAAGAATTTGTGGAAGTAGCAAGTTGCCGATAAATATTCCAGATCAGTGTCCGCGTGCAGTATTGCTCAGGAGCTAACGATGTTTTTGATTTACAGCATCATTTTCCCCACTGATCCTCTGTGATTTTTTTCACCTTCTATCTGTATTATGAGTCAGCCTAGCACAATCCATAGTTGCACACCGGATGAGTGTATTAGTGCTAGCGAGGGTCCATTTTTCTAGATACGCGCCGCAAAGTATACAAGGTATTATCGAGGATATGAGGAAGAGCCTTTTATCCTACCTGGCCATAACCCCTCGATTGATTAACATTATACTCGCGACTTCAACATCATCATCAGGAGCCACTGCACTGACTACACGACTATCCACCATGCAAATGTCTTTCATAGCATGCATTACCCCTGACCCCGTTCAGACCTTTTCTTGTGGCCGTTTTTCTTCAAACTTGGATCATATCTCACACGCCCCTATAGTCACTACACCTTCTGTAACCACCCACGATTTACAAGCGTGAGCACCTTCACCAATACCCATCTGCGCTGCACTGTGTTGTTGTTCCACCCCCCATTTCTATATTTGAGTCTCGGGCAATCGATTTAGAGTTCTCTGAGTATGTCTCAATAAATGCGCACTAAACCCATCACTCAGCCCGACCTATCCCAGAGACACGTGACACGTAAGTATCATCGAGTCTTTATCGTTCCCCCGTACTTGCGGGACTATTTTCTTTTTGAATGATATTAGGACGAGTGTGGCAAAACATCACTACTTTATTTACTTCTCCGTTTCTGTTTGTGTGATTGTCCATTTGAGACCACTGAACTTTTATCATTCACCCTTTTATTTCTGCGCTCAGACCCTACGTTCCTTGTCCACAGCATTTTATAAACCGTAGAACACGAACGAACATATGCGCTATTAGGACCGCAACCACACTCGCCACCCATCTCTCAGCCCGGACCGACATTTCTCGGGCTCGTTCACAATTTTTGAATCGGAGTGTCGTGGAGGACCACCGCTATAGCCTCAACTTCAGTAGGCTTTTTCGCTCAATGTTGTATAGGTTCCGAGCGTCAGCGCTTTCCACGTTTCCCACGCTCCATCACTTCTCCTCATTACATATTCGACACCTCTCTCACCACAGAGAGAGTCTCACACTTCAGTGGAGATCTGTCGCCAACCATATCATGGCTCATTGTTCCCTTTACCACAATACCACAATCACTAAGCTAACCGTATATTCCCCACTCATTTTTTACTCTGGTCGCAATATGTTTATAACTCGATGCTCGAACTGAACGCTTCCTTACTTCTTGGTCATTAATTACCTGCTGCTTCCTTTACTGTTTATCATAAAAAAGAAGAAAATGGAAAAGAGACGCACAAAATCTTGTTGCTATATTTTGCACTACTCATTTCTCAATAGTATCACTTTCACTTCGAGCTATGACTTTGTTTGCATACTGGAACTTGTAAAATATTATCATCTACTCCATGTTATTGGCCAGTAGCAAAATGTATTTTACCTACGCGCCTCCAACTGACAATGTCGAAAAATGATAGGCAAATAGATGGCAAAGATTTGTTTTCTTTCTTTTTGAAAAATTATACCAAAGCTTTATTTCACTCACCTGTTATCGAACGGTTCCATCTACTTTATGTAGAGCAACCTTGGAGATTCAATTGAGTCTTTTTTTTTATTTTGGACTCATTACATGAGAATCCAGAGCATCGTCGGTGGTACTCTGTATCTGGTCGACTATATATCCACATGACACATTTATTGTGTGGAGATCCAGTATTATGTTTTCTTTTCTCATACTCATTGTTTGGTCTAGATGCCTGCTCTTTCATCTTCGAGTTATATTCTCGAATAGCATGCTTCCCCGTAGAGCAATCTGCCAGCCTTCCATCCAGCAAAGTCTTAAATGCCACTAGTTTACAACTTTTTGAGTTTGTCATGTCCCTTACAAACCGCCAATGACACATCTTTATTTAGTGAATAAGCGCGTCTTTTATTCTAAAAAGACGATAGGCCCCACCTTTCCTGATACACATTCTCACCTTACATTAATTACTCTTTGAGATGGGATAATAATATATCTAAATGGACATTAAAGTACACGTTGAGAGAGCCAAACATCCTCTCTCACGGACGTCGCCCCTTCGAGAGAGTATGCGTTACAAGGTCTCTATATGGTGACCTAATGAATTTCACAACCTTCATTGGATCTTATTTTCTTCTAATGTCAGCGAGAGTAGCATCTTTCCCAAAACTTAATTAGAGGTTCATTAGTGTTGGCAAATCCAATATCACTCTTCTTTTTCAGTAAGACTGGTTTCCTCCTGTTATTAACTTCATTATAGATAGATCAAATTCTGATTTAGATGTTACCAAATCGAGTTAGATTCTACCATAATATTCCTACTAATATTACCGCGTAATTGAATTGATTCATTCTATAGAGAAAACGCTGCCTCCGAAATCTGGACACACACAAAATAATATATATAATGTATGACTACTCTCGTCGAAAGGTCCTGCTGCGCGACCTGTTGAGGTAGATGCTCGCGTCTATTATCATCATGCACAGAACTATGCGAAAAAAGTGAAGGGTAAGCCTCTACATTGTTTCTACGCGTCTTAATGAAAAAGAACTTAATTGGTAATTATTTTCATTACGGTTTCTTCTCACCCGCTACCATTTCCATTTTTCTACTCTCGCGTTTATTTCCTTTACAAAAATTATCGCATAACCGTTGCTCTCAAAAACAATTAAGTAGAATAAATTATTAATATATATAATATACAATTTTAAATAAAAAAGTTATATTTATTAATACTAATTTAAGTATAACACTAAAAAAAATATTATATTTATATTTACTTTTATATTATCTATATTATATTATATATATATATATAATACTATATAATATAATATATTATATATATATAAATAACATTATATATATTAAATTTTTTAATTATACATAACACATTAACCATGGCTGTAAATATAACCGCAACTAGTATGTATTATAAGGCTAAATTAATTTTGAGCTAAGCATGTACAAGAAATGATGGAGGAGGAGGGGGGAGGGAGAGAGAGAGGAGAGAGAGAGTTAAAACCCTCAAGAAAAAGATTGTAAAACTCTACGCCGCGCAACTATGTGAAATCCCTAATTTCTTGAGCGTTGCAATGCTAGAGATTCTTTTAAATAATGAAACTAAACCTCCATATGCGACCAGTAAATTGTTATTGCTCTTACCAAACTTCTTTTACGTATTAGGAGATTACAAATTCATTCCAAAATAATATTAATAACCGAACAGACCACTTAAAGTAACAGTGTATAATACACTTACGTACCCATAAGCGAACTCAGTCCATAAATATGAGCTAGTTGAATGCTGAAATGAAATTAACTATAACTTTACACTAAAAAAAAAAAGAATGAAACATGAAGTAGATGAAGGCGGGTTGAGTTACACAGCAGTGAGCGTCCACACGAGAGTAGATGTAATAACATTCATGCCTACTCGGCATAGCTATGATTACCTTATCAGTTAACATCTACGTACTTGTATGATGCGAAACCTGACATTAATCTCTTGAATTTATATATCATACATACCATTTGTGTAATAATATCATGAGAACACAAGATAGCATAAAACCTCACACTCTCTTCTTATTCTACACCTAATTAAAGGAGGGCTTATATACGATGGGACCTCGTAATGTCAGAGACGCCAATTAGACAATTGACGATTGCTAGCCTTTGCCCATATACTCGTATATAGATATCAATTTGAAAAAGTAACTGACTTTATTGTAATAAATAAATTTAATAATAAAAAAGTAAAATGTAATAAATTATATATTGTTCAATTTTTAACTCACTTTTATATCTATTCTCATTATTTTCTATCTGTACAGTGTAAGCATTTACGTCTTATTTGTTTGAAAATAAAATTTATGTACATTTGTTGAACAGAATAGCTAATTTTTTTTTGGTGTTCAAATATTATATATATTCTTATCGGCAATTACGAGTAATCTTCCGGGGGACACCGCGAAACAGGACGATTCGGTCAATTACTAAAGAGCAGACCCACAGTGCTACTGCAGCTCTTATAAAGTATAAACACTTCTAAGGGGAGGCCGCAAGCATATTGTTTAACTCCCTAGAATTCAACACATAAAAAGTGCACTCACGACATGTACGTAACGCACCTTCCATAACATATACACATGATTTACTGTTAAAAAAAATAAATATTTAGTAGGGAGTAACCAGTTGTAATTTATAATCTTTTTATGAAATCTTATAAATATATAATATATATATTATGTAATATTATTTGATATATATATATATTAATATACTATATAAATATATATATATAATATATATATATATAATATTAATATATCTATATATTAATAATAATATAATAATTTGGTGATATTGTATTAATGCACAGAAAATGACCATTTTTTATCGCCCAATCCTCAGCGTTATAGTGGATTTTGATTTAAATCCGCGGATTGACCGATGTTTTTAATATATATATTATTATAATTAATTAAATTAATAAATATAATATTTATATATTATAATATATTATATTATAATATATATATATATATATATATATTAAATATATATATATATATATACATATATATATTAATATATATATTAAATGAATCTGAGAAATTCCAATTTCCCATATCAACAATGCCGCTTATTATATTTTAAAATTGTTTATATATTCGTCGCGCAGCCAATTAAGGGAGGCCGAGAATTATGATATATAATGTATAGGTGTAAGAGGCGATCAAACGCCTGCACGAGGAGTGCCCCACGACACCGTGGCCGGAGGATGCATTCCTTTTTTTGCAACACTTTTTTTTTTTTTTTTTTTTTGTTTTGGTTGCAAATCGCTGCTTCCAACAGATTCTAAATTATTGAAGTAAAATTATCATTGAGACATAATTATCAAGTTCTTTACATTCCGAGTTGTTCCTCCTTCCGATGAGGTAATAATTCCTTTATTAACCCTTACTAATTAAACTAACACATATATAAATAAAGATAATGATATATTAAATACCCAATTCTGGCCAGCATACAAAACTTAAATGACATAGTGCGATGAATACGAATTTAATTTAACAAAAATTTTTTACAGCTGTAGAGATGTCAGTTTGATATTAATGTTTAAAATTATGGTGTTGAGAAAAATATAGTTTGACAACGTGGAGAATCCTACACATATTCCGAAATATGCTGGTAGAGAATGGGTATAGATTGACTATTTCACGAGGAATCTTTTGAAATTAATATCAGGTGGTATTTTGATACTATGAGTCTCATTGCAATTATTATTTCTCTAATTGATTTGTACTCCACCGTTAGTCATAACTAAAATTTATTAAATATTAACTTACAAGTACAAGAAAAAAAACCTTTTTACACATAACAAATGTATTCCATTAACACGGTTGTGTTGTATTAATTAAAAATCTTATCTTTTGTGTAGTAGGAACTTGGTATATGACAGAGTTGAGATACTTCAATAGAATAATTTCATTTATGTGTATTATCATTTTTCAAACAGATAGAAATCTACATTCTATAGAGTGAACAAAGCCGTTAGCTACATTGCATTGCAAAAAATTTTACCTTTTCATAAATTCTTTATATATTGCTTTTTCCTAAAAACACACTCTTACCTCTAATATTGCAATATCTTATTAATATATAGTAACCTTTACCCTGAAAAAAAGGACCTAAAAAGAATTTTATTTTTATTCATTATATAATCACACTATAAACATGTGAAAAAAGTCAAAAAAGTTCCAAATTTTATTTATTAAAGGATAAGAGATATAGATAGACAAGCATGGACCAAGAAAACCAGAGAGAGGATAGAAAAATTTGAAAAAAAAAAAAAGTGAAATCCAAATGTGTGAAGAGGGTTTGTTCCACCTGATCCCAAATTATTATTTCCCGTGAAGACAAAATAAAAATGTATAGGGAATGTGACATATACAAAAAGTCCGCAATAAAAATAAGAAAGGGGAGCAAATGGAAAGGGCTTAACACGTTATTTCGTTCGCTCACGGGGTTCACAATTTAGTGCTCCGGTACCACCCAAACATTTTCAGACAAAGAGCAGGGGCTTAATGACGTACACTAAACGTTCATATCAATGGATAAACAGATAACACATGGTCTACAAAAATATCAACAGAAAACTACTTCGAATGAGTTCTTAAAAAAAACACTTGCAAAGATGACTGTAAGAGTAATTATAGAGTACTTAAATATATCAAGTTCTCAAATACAAATGATTATTTGAATTGCTATAACATGTATATAAAGGAATATATTATAATTATATAATAATTATAAATATAAGAGTATTTAAAATATTTTCTCTCGGACCAGAAAACAAAAAAATGAAGTGAAAATTATATATGAAACATCTATCTCCACACTCATGTAAATCTCTCCCCTTACGACAATGTTGACCCAATAACATTTACAAGGGACAAACGGAAAGAACCGAGTTTACTTCTCTACAAGTAATTATGAAATAATATCCGAATAAAAATAACCCCCTCCTTCTCCCCACAATATGGAGGTGGCTCCTCCTCACTTCTTAACCCTCCCACTGAAACATCTCATAAACCTAATAAGGACAAGACTACGGTAAATATTTTTGATGTAATAAAACAAACAAAACAAAATTACACTAGCTAGTGTCTAGAGCAATGGCTAAAATCTCCTAATTATATTGAAATTATCGTAGTTTGTATTACATAAATATAATATAATACATAAAAATTAATAATAATAATATATTTAAATAATATGCAATTTATAAAAATAAAAATTTAAAATATATAAATAATTAATAATAAAATTTTATAATATAATAATTAATAAAATTAGAATAATGAATAAAAATAAATAATAATTATATAAAATCATAATATATAATAGATCCCGAGTGAAATAAACATTTTCAACACATATAAAATTAATTATTATGTATAACATACAATAATTACCATATAATATATTAAATTAATCATAAATTTATATTAAGAGATAATAGCATCTAGAGATTAACTTAATGTAATAAATAAGCATGCTCATAGGTTATTACTATAACCTTTATTCATATATTTATTGAGCGATTAGGCATATATTTCATAACGAAGCACTAGAAAGCGTAGACTTTCGCGGAGAGAACTCAGTAGACGCCTGTTTAATAACTTAATTGGGCGGAGCAAAAGCTCTGTCTGATAGCAAGAAAGTAAACGGCGGCTATACCTCCTCTCGAGGAAAGTCACTGTATCGGGAGGGCTCTAAGCTGTTATAAGGTAGTAAATATAAATTCCGATGATAAATATTTATTATTATAATAAATTAACTGAAACTTGAGTATCGCATAATTATCTTCGAATAAGCTATGCAAAATATATCTCAAGAATGTGGTTGAGTTTGCACCGACTCTGCTAGACATAAATTTTCCTCCAGAAATACACGCTTCGAAGATTTGTTAAATAAAAAAAATTAGAGATATATTCGGCAAATAATAATAAATATATAAATGAATATGCACTACATGAGCCATGTCTATAATATGGCATAAAATGAAATATAAAATATTTTCATCCAATAATAATATCTAAACAATAATTTACAGATGAATTGATATACACAACGAATGATATTATGAATGAGAATAGAGATAGGCTTTCGCGGAATAAGAACAGTCACTTCTCATCTCACATAATTTGAGGGAAATATGGGCTTAAACGTCACGAAGCACAAGTGATACTTTACTCACTCTTAATCAAATAAGAACATGACTAAAACTACTATAATGGGTTTTCTTATCTCTTACATATTGCATTTTGTAAACTCAATGCCACTAATTGCATATTGAGTTATTGCAACTCTCATTTGAGTACACGGGGGAAAGTAATAATAAGATCTATTATACAAAGACACCACGCCGAGTCATAAACTGAATAGAAGCCTTAAAGAAACTAAAATCTGTTAAGTAACACAGCCAGAGCCCATGGGACCCAGGCATAGATATAGTAATAAGATTGTAATTCTAAGCGATTATAAAAAAATAGGCGTTATCGATATAGAAAAAAAAAGTCGCAAGTTTGGTGTTTATCCTAAAAAAAATAACCACTTCTTCCACAAGATTTTACACGCCGCAGACAACCATTGTTGTCACCCGTCCTTTGTCAAAAAATTTTCTATTTTTGTGATTCTTGACGATTTATACACTCAAATAATGTTTTTAACACCTCTTTTCAAAACCTTTCCTCTCCACAGTTAATATTCCAGTCTATAGTACTTAAATTATACATAACTGCACGTAATATCTCTAATTATTATTAACAATTAATAATCCAATTTAAACATAACAAAGGTATTCTCTTGAGCATTATTAAACATCAATCGGTCTTCAATTCGTCGTCAAAGAATGAAACATAGACAATATTTCCTGAGAAGAAGACATATGTGAAGAGATATAAGGGTTTTTTAAGATGTTAACAAATTGTTTCGACCCCGAATGCTTCTTAATGTCTCGAGAAAAAAAAGCTGTACAACATCCTCGCCTTTCTTGATAGTAAAAAATAAACATTCTCTATTAAAGTTACCATACATATAGAACGCTGAGCTCAAATTCTTGAAAAAAATAAGAGAAACACAATTGAAAATGTTCGTATTTAGACATATGTAGTATATAATGAATAAAATGCGAAAATACATAAAACATGCATAGAAAAGGAAGAATAATATATTTTACTCCTTGTTTCTAAATAATGAATAATCTTCAATTTGAACACTCAGCAAAAGTTTCCATTTATACCCTAAGTCAGCAAGATCGAGCTAGATTATTACAGCTAGAGAAAATTTTATTTGATAATCGTTCTTATCGAATGAGAATTGATTTGAAAGTAAAAATTCATAGAGAATGTAAAATATGCAGACGACTCAAAATGGGTTTATTAAATATGAGCGTGTGAATAAGCTACCACTAATTAAATAATGTTTGGATGTCTGTTAAATTGAATTAGACGTGGACCAATTTAGGAAAAAATATATATTAAATAAATTGGTCATTATTAATGTACGCTAGGATAGAAATGTATCTTTCATCGACTTTATTTTTGGTCATTATATGTATAGTTATCTGTCTTATTACTGTCTATTCTATTGCTTAGATTAAATGTATAATTTAAATATAAATCAAGTTTATTAAGGGTTATTTGTGTCGTAAAATTTAAACTTATTTAGGCAAATTAATATTACACTATAGAAGATATATAAGCCTTTCTTCTTCTAGTTTATTTGAGCAAATTGTTTGATAGCCATTGCTGGGGAATAGATATTGTTATCTGAGGAAATTATTTTACGCTTCACTTATATCATTCACAAAATGCCGTACTATCAATGTTAATTAAGTTTAATGTATATTTTGTTTTATACTATTGCTATGCGCCAGACGCAATACAAGGAGGAGGTATATGGATCATGGTAAGAGTGATGCCAAAATGAGGAGCGATCGATAGACGAAACTCTCGCTCCTTATATAGAACACGTTGACGACCACACGACACACCAAAGTTGGTGCGAGGATGCACTCAACCGAAGTCAATCGTACGCCACACACTCCAATAACAACAATGGATAGGTAATTCATAACTATGGCAATCGATTTAAGTAACTAATTACTTTTCTGCACAAGCTAAGGGACATCAATTTTAACCAGTGAGATCTTATACGTGAAAAACAAAAACGAATTTTTATATCCAATCATCTAGACCCCCATACTGTAATTGAACGCTAGTAGCTTAATGTCGAAATCATCTGTTACATTATCAATTTCCAAGGCGAGAGAACGCCGCTGTAAGAATTAGTATTAACACTTAATCGGTGCGGCTGGTATTGATAAATAGAGTTATAATGCTAAGATAGACGTTCACTAACTCATTACCAAAGTTTATTGGAGAATTTACAGTTGGATTTTAGTAGCAATATCACACGTCTCAAAGTTTTGTCAAAAATTATTTATCGTTCTCAAGCGTTGTTTAACTATTAATAAACTTAAAGACAGAAAAAAGTAGTCACTTTTCAATCCATCCTTAACCAGTACACAAATGCTCCAAATTATTAATCTCGCTATCACTCTCTCTAACTTGGTCTGAGTGACATACCTCCAGATCAATATAATAAGTAAAAGAACCTAAGATGTAATAGTATAGTTCTGAGAGCTTTCCTAAATGTCAATATTCACTTGAAGGTAAATCAATGGACATCTTTACTATACTACTTAATATATCAAATTTCGTAAGTAATAAATAGTCTTATATACTGAAATAGTTTTAGATATAAGTATTACATTAAATTTTACTTATCATTTTATTTATTTGATTAATGAGAAAATGATAATAAAAATGATCTATTTTGAAGACTTAAATGATCGATATCATATGATATATGAATATTTATCACTCATAATTTCTATCTAGATATAACATATCATTTCCCGAAGTTATAAGTACCCACCAATAGGTATAATTTATAAATCTATTTTTGTTTGTGAACCTAGTAATATATAGAAAATATGCGGGTTTCACGTGGGACTCTCCTCACTTCTCATCTCAATGCACCCATCACCTATAATCTACTCTTTGTCACTCAATCACATTCCTGAGAGAGACTCTTAATGAATTAAGTAGCGTTTGGTGGATAAAAATGGGCCATGTATAAATAAGAAACTATTATGAAAAGTACAAGGAATAAATTCTGGATAAAACTTTGATTTATGGAGTTATTTTTCTCAGTCTCCGCGCTTAATCTGACCTGAGGTCGTTCCTCTATACAATGATATGTTGATATGAGCGCCAGCATTGGCTTAAGAGTGTGAGCATTCACTCTCAAACTTGAGGACCACCTCAATGAAAGTGGTGAGTAGCTCGTAGGGCGCTCGAAATGTAAATTTATCCTATGCACAAAACTACGCTAGAGGAGGATGGCGCTAAAACGATTTCGCCATATTAAATTACTATATTTAGCCAGACCCGTGGATTTGCACGAGGATTATCTAATTGGAATTTATTAGTAATCATAAGAGTCCAGTTTTTAATCTTTACTAAGAGTGCATTAATTTTTTCAATCATTTATGCGAGAGAACATAACATCATTCAGTGGCAGTGTGTTTCTCTCACATTCGAATCCGTGAGGCTGTAACATAATTCTGGCCAAGGTCGAATCTGTATAGGATTTTGTCAACCTCGTTCGTTCAGAAGCGGTACTGATTGAGTAATGGTAGCGAAATAATTCCTAACACTCTTTAATCATCAACTAGTCATAAAGTACTATGCTTAAAAATATACAGGATAAGAATCTTATAGAATTAAATTATATTTACGCAAATTTATATAATATATATATAACCAGATATCCAAAATATAATAAAATATCACTAAAGAGGTGAGATATATTTTCATGTTCATCATAATTCCCAACGTAAAATAACAGAGGTCAATTGTATAAAATACATAATGTATCTTAGTTCAAGTCAGAGAGGGTTTATAATAAGACTACAGGACTGAGATGTCGCCTATAAAATACCGAGACGCGTGAGGGTCAGGAAGACAATTATTTTGCCGTCCCTGCCGCATACTAGCGAAATGAAGTTTACTCGACTGGAATTTTTAAGAAAAAAGAGCACTATAAGGTCCTCATTTTAAAACATAAAAGTGACTCACAAGCATACATGCTAAACCAATGTCCATAGAAAATTAATGTCAATTATATAAAGAACTTGTATATAAGAAGCTCTATCTGCTATTAAGCAAACTTTAGATATCCTAATGCGATGAGAAATTAGAGCCAGTTTAAAGATCAATAACTCATGGTTGGATAATATATTTAATAGTTTTTTTGTCTATATTATATTATCTCATGATAAACCTATACAATTAATATTGTAACTATATCGTAAATTTAATAGAATAACTCGCACTCTAGTTTATAATAAATTGGAAGACATTATTCCTCATACCAATAAGTCCGTGGGTTACAACAATTTTCTATGTAACATTATAGCAAGAATGAACATTTGATATAAAAACGTCATTTCCCAGAATGAATATCTATCTGAGTCGAATCTTTGTAGTATCATTATATATATGGAAACAGTGTAAATAATATAATTACAACCAGAAAATTGTAATAACCTTAAACGCTTTTCCGGCTCTTCAACATTTGCCAACATCAATTCAATTCAGAAAAAGGTAATGAGTACTATAATCTGTAGTTATGCTCAATTTAGTGATTAATACTCACTAAAAATATAAATACAATGTACACTCATTTACAACCATTACATATGGTAATATATTATATATATATAATATATGCCTTCAAGTTATTTAATAAATTGATTAATGAAAAACTTAAAGAACATAAATTTGCATTATATATGATTTTAAGTAATAATTTTACAATTAAATTTTATAAGTGTAATTGAGCTGTGCTGCACAGGCTACATATATAATTTATATATATAAATACTAATTTAATTAATTTATATTATTTAATTTCATTATTTTGATCTCTCACATATAATTTAATGCTATGAACAATTCATAAATATTATTTTGAAATAATTTTAATGTTTATAAATAACTGTTTAAACATTTTAGAAGAACCTTTAGGACTGCCATGAACAACTGACCTAGCCTCCTCTTATGTTGGAAATATATGTATGAAATTGGTTATGGATAGTCATCTAAAGTAATAAAGAGAAACTGTTGCCTATAATAATAATATATATAAATTAATAATATAAATGATAAAGCAATAAAGTACCTACAAAGGCCCATTATTAAGTGAATCTAAGATATCTATAAAATAATGCCAGACAGTTATAATTTATTTCTATTTATCATACATACACTTTAATAGTATAATGGACTATATATAATATCCAGGAATAAACCAAAAATACTGCATATATCACAAAGGAAGAAAGTATTTAATAGTAAGCTGAAGAAAAACTTGTAAGAATGAAGTTTGAAAAAAAATTGTGTAACATTGAGAAAGGAATACACCTAAATAGGGTTCCAATAAATTTATCTAATATACCTATTCCAATATAATACTTATATTATATATAGCATAAAAAACCTTTTTTTGGCAGGGGGAAACATTAAAAAAAAGCCCTTTTTTATTATTTATATTTTTTTTCCTCACAATGATAATAATTATTATATCATATAATTCAAATAATATTCTATATAACAAAGAAGCTAATATATCTTGAAAGTAAACATATATCAATTAAATAGTGAATGAATACTTATAAATCATTCCATACTTACTCAATCATCATTTTATAACAATATATATATATGGAGTACATGCAAGATATATATTAATAAGTTCACCTAATCGTTTTCTTATTGCAAAACTTTTAGAAGTTATAATATATATATAATATATATATATTCAGTATTTATTATCCACTCGAGGATAATCATAATAATTATTACTCTAAATTATGAACAGTTTTGATTGATAATTTATTTTAATTTTATATTAAGATTTTCTTTAGTTAAGGAGAGGAATGAACAAGGTTAGATATATATTATATACCCATAAATATATGGTATTAGATTATAGACTCTTAATATATAGTGTGGTATTGAACATGCGAAAATAATATATATTTACTCTTAAAAAAACACAATAACTTTAGCGGTAATACTTAACCAAAACTATAACTATCACAGTGAATCAAGAAAATATATTGTATCATAATATTTATCAATAATATTATATATAGGCTTTGTTAATGGTTTGGAATTGAACCTGCGAAAATAAGTCCTATATAAAAGTACCATAAACCTTTTGGGCTCAAAAAAAATCACAAAAAGTAACTATAATATGTAGAAATCACATATTAACTATATATATATGAGATACTATTTATAAATATAACTTAAATCACTTATATATTATTCTCTACTTCCGAAGATTAATTTAACTAATTGCATCCAAAATAGTATTTATTTATTTATTTGTATCTACATTTTCCTGATTTAAAAAAAATATTATAAGCTCTATTATAATATAACTATTATATTATAATATAAAAATTTAATATTATCCAGAAAGAGTAACTCAGATAAAGTAGTAATATATATATTATATATTATATATATAATTATCAAACCTAAAAAAATATCTTAATAACATTTACATATACATACGTCTTATAGATTATATATATTAATATATATATAATTAATATATAATATATATTATATATATATAATATATATATATATATATATAGTATATATATATATAATATATAATTATATATATATATCATATATAGTTCAAATTTATAATAAGTCGTTATACTAAAAGTTATAATTTTAAATTAAGGACCTAAAGCAATTTAATTATTGCAAATAGAGTCCATTTTTTTTACAATTTAAAACTCTGCCATTTTATTAGTTTTTTTTTTAGAAGTATATAAGTACTAAACAAAAGCAGGTTTAATCCTAAATCAATAATAATAGCAGTACATTTTTAAACTGTTTGGTATATATAATTGTTATTAAATATAAGAAATATTTAAATTACTACAAAGTTATTATTAAAGTAGTGAATATTACTAATGAGTTTTTAATAATTGATTACATATCATATATACATAATAGAGGTAAGTAGGGTTGTGAGGGGGAATTTTTATTTTAATTTTTAAGAAAACAACTTTTTATTTATCAACTATTTTATTTAATTTATACAATATAACACACAAATTTTTTATTTATTCATTATTATAGTCCTATTTTTTAGATTAACTATAAATTCTCCCTTTATATAATAAAATAAATCATGCATTTTTGGAATTTTGTATCTGCATTAAGGTAGAAAGCAATTAAGACTTCTCAGGCATAAAGTAATCAGTGTATAAAGTGATGAATTAAGCGGTAAAATTCCAGTTATAATAACACTATCCACCCAATAATTTGGGGGGGCTGTTTTTGACAGCCTCTCACTATACTCAAAAATTGTGATACATCCATAAATAATTAAATTTTATATTTTTTAATATAGGGTAGGAGTGAAGTTTTGTGCCAAAATGATGATTTGTATATATAACCTAAAAAATTTCCTTGTGTAGAAGAGAGAGTCCAGCGCTTTAGACGGGTGTGGGTTACGTGGAGAGTAGACACATTGGCATATATTTTTTTTGCAATTTGATTTTATAGTGCATGTTACGACACCCATTATTATACATTATATGTTTCAATAACACATATTTTCCATTTAATAATTTGATTTCAATTTACAAATCATGAAAGTTTATTGGAAATTAATAGTCGGACAAGTGAGTTTATATGGCCGGACTCTTTATATTATTGTTCTTATCATATATAACACATTCATTCTTCTCCTTTCAGAGAAACGAGAAGAGTAAATGTGTTATATTTTAAAATATAATATTTACTCTTCTATTTTCTCTGAAATAATTTATTGGAAAATTTTAATGTTCAACACCGTCAAAGGTTTCCGTCTGGTTCTCAAGATAAGGTTTTTATTTCTCTTTCAGAGTAACCTTAGCTTAACAACTAAGTGATATTTATATATTATATATATATTATATTACCGTATATATATATATTATACTAATATATATATATAAAAAAAAAATATAT
>JABUQX010050538.1:30000-37500 GCA_015478945.1 Trachelipus rathkii
ACATTAGGAAATGAAATTTTGTTGGTTTAGAATTGAAATTATCATTATTTAGAAACAAGGAATATTTTCTTCCTTCTATGCATTTTATGTATTTTCTATTTTTTCATTTTCTTCATGCTTAAAAGCATTTTCTTTGTTTCTTCTTTTTTTTTCTTCAATTTAACGGTCTTGTACTATGGAATGTTTATTACACGAAGGCGAGGGTTGTCAGCTGTTTGCTGTGGCCTTGAGCACGCGAAACGAATCTTAACTCCGTTTTCTTCGATTTTTATTTTCATCTTTGTAACCTTAGTTTTTGGGTAACTTTAAAATACTTTTATTAATTTTTAAATTTGATTTTTTTTAGAGATAGTATAATACCAACTAATTAAGGAGAGGAAATTTGAAAAGAGGTGGAAACTTATAATTATAATCATGAATCAGAAATAAAAATTTTACAAGGACGTTACAACAATGTTCCTAAATTGGAAGGACTTTAGATATACAAATTGACTTTTTTTTTTCTATTTCGACGCATGTGCGCTTATCGCTGTACCTCTAACAACAGCTTTGGTCCCATGTGGGCTCTGGCTGTTTTACATTGTTTTCTAAGCCTATACTGTGTAATTACTCCGACACATGAATACAATCAAATTGGCATGAAAATATATAGAACCCTATTTGTTTTTATCATAAGTAATTACCTGTGTTATAGCATTAATATTCTATAATAAATATTACACCGGAATACATTGGCTATTTTATTTTTATTTTTCATTCTTTTTTCAATTTCATTGTATTTTGTTTCATATTATAAATCGTTTTATTATTAGAAATATTTATTAACTGCGACATATCATTTATATATATTTATTTGCATAATCTATTTTTTTTTTTTTACAACTTATTCTTTTCTAAAATTTATTACAATCGTATACATTTGATAAATTTCATAGTTTATTCATATTAGATATAGTTTCAGTATTATAAATATTTATTATGAATTTTATTTACTACCTTATACAGCTTAGAGCCCGATACAGTACTTTCCGAGAGGGAGGTAGCCGCCGTTCTTTCTTGTACGACAGAGACATTTGCTCCGCCCAATTTAGAGTTTAAACAGGCGTCTACTGTCTCTCCGAAAGCTCTGCTTTCTGTGCTCGTATGAAATATATCCTAATCGCTCAATAAATTATTGAAAAGTATATAACCAGCATGCTTATTATTACATAGTACCTGATTGCTATTATCTCTCATATTTTGATTAATTAATATATTGGCTATGTTGCCTTTACAAACCAATTAATTTTTATTGTTGAATTTTATTAGGGATCTATTATTATTATATTATCTATTATTATCTTATTTCCCTTTTAATTCTTATATTATCTTATATTTTATTATTATTTATTTTTTCATTTTTATTTTTAAATTCTATTATTATTTTTATTATTATTAATTTTTATTATTTGATCTTTACGATTATTGTTCGAAACCTTAATTAATTCCACAAATTAGAGTTTATGCACTTTCTTAATAGAAAAAATAATTTTTGTTGTTGTTTTTCTTCAACGGTTACCGTAGTCTTTCCTTAGGTTGGAGATGTTCAGTGGGGTTAAGAGGAAGGAGCACCTCCATATGTGGGGGAGAAGGAGGGGTTATTTTTCGGATATTCAATCTTGAGTGAGGAACTGGTCTTCTTTGTTCCTTGGTAAATGTAGCAAACATTGGAGGGGGATTGTAACTGTTTGGGAGAAGGTATTTTTTCATTCCCCCACTTTCTTTTTCTGGAGCAGATTTTAACTCTCATATATATTTTTTTTTTTTTAACAATGAGTTTCTTTGTTGGAAGCCGTTTTAGCTCTCGAGATTGGGTTTTTTTGACAGAAGTTTCTTTGATTGGAGACATTTTGTTTCGACTGGGCGTTTAGGCCTAAAATGCTCTTGTCTTAAATGTTGGGTTGGTAACCGAATAATTTGACCGTTACGAAGAATTCGTTTCACTTTCCATTTTTTTCTTTTCTTTATTTTTAATCATCAACGTTGTTTATTACACATTTATAATTTTATTTTTGTTCTTACTTCAAAAAAATTCATTCAGTAAATTTAATTCAAACAATGATTTTCCTTTTTTTTTCAAATTTAATAAGCACTTTGTTGTACTAATTGGAACTTTCACTATCACTGTTTTTGATAGAAAATTTTTAGGTTCATTTCAGAAGGTACTATAGGATATTGCAAATGCAATGTTGCAGGGTATTGCAAATTTTGCAATGTTGCACGTGTCACTCTAGGGGATTCACCACAATTTGATCTGAAGGTTTATCACCGCAGACCAAGTAATAAGTTATTAAAATTGAATGATGATTGAAAATGGTTTTTTCTGCTTTTTAAGTTTATAATTGTGCACGTGAAATAATAATATGACAAATGATATAATCAAAATTCAATGTAAATTCAATAATGGTAATGGATATTTCATTTTATAACAGTTAATATGGCCCATAATTTAATATATCACGGCTCTCCGCCGGTTAATTGATAATGATTCGGCACTTATGCATTTAAGTTTTGTATGCTGCCAGAATTGGTATAAAATCGTTTTGTTTCTTGGGCAATTTAATAATAATTGATATAACACTAAGCTTTCACAATAGTTATTATAATAATTGATTCCATAATTAGAATCTGTTGGAGAGATGCGGTGATGCATCCTCCGGCCACGGTGTCGTGGGGCACTCCTCGTGCAGGCGTTTGATCGCCTCTTACACCTTCATTTCAAATCTCGCCTCCCTATTGGCTGGGACAATATATAAACAATTTTAAAATATAATAAGCGGCATTGTTGATATGGGAATATATATATATCTAGATATATATATATATATAATATATATATAAAAAAATATATACAATATATATATATATATATATATATATATATATATATATATATATATATATATAGTATATATATATATAACATCGGCATCCGCGATTTTAAAATCAAATATCCACATACGCGGATGCGAAAAAAAAAAAAAAAAATTTGTTATTTCCTTATAATAATCACAATATATTATATATATATATATATATATATAATATATATATATATATATTAATATATATATATATAATATATATATATATATATATAATATATATATTATAATGGGCGTCGTACAGGGGGGGCAGGGGGGCAGCTGCCCCCCCTAGAAGTGTTTAACTCATAGAGTCTACCTGCGCATTTTTTTGACCCACACGTCCCAGTTTCCGGGTGCGCGCGTTTAGTACGTTTTAACGATATATATATATATATATATATAATAAATATTAATATATATATATATATTATTATATTATATTATATCTTATATATATATATTATATTATTATAAATATATAAATATATATATATATAATATCGAGTAATATGGCAAAGGCTAGTTGCAATCGTCTTTTCTCACCCATTTCTCTTGACGATACGAGTTCTTCTCACTCATTTTATATGCTCTTTTTAATTTGTTTAGATAGAACATTAAAGTTATTCCATCTATGCTTTTTTTAATGTTGATATGTATATATAGAATTCTAGATTTTGTGTTCAGATCGCATTCCTCAATTTCTTTATTAATGTTTAAGGTTCAAAGTAAGCCATTGGAATTATCATCCTTGACGCCAACTCTATAATTCAACAACCGCTCAGTGTAAAGTTATAAGTTTAATTTCATCAGATCATGGATTTAGGAGATTCCTTGGTACGTAAGTTTTACCTTAAATGTTATATAAAATTTTGTGTATTTACTTCTAAAAGAGGAATTTTGTAACACATGATCTTATTTGTCCATATTTCACACTTTCTTATTAAAAACTTATTTTTTCATTGCAACGAGAAATTAGGGAATTTTCAACATAGTTTTTGCTAAACTTTAAATTTTTTTCTGTTAACATTTTGAATGTTTCTAGCAAAATTATTAGCCTATGACCAGATTTCGGAGATTTTACCAGCATGTAATATATATATATAATAATATATATATTATAATTATATATATATATATATTATATATATATATTATATATATATATATATATATATTATATAATTATATATATAATAATATATATATTATATTATATATTCGTTTGCAGTAAATTTGAAAGGAAGAACGCAAGATAAAAATGGAGATGGTAGCGGTGAAAACGAAGAAAATACCAATAAGTCTTCTAAGACTATACAAGAGGCAATACCTCCTACTTCGCATATTTCGCCATGATGAGAACCCACACGCCCAGCACCTCGACGAGTCAATATATGGGTCCAGATTTCGGAGCTAGCGTTTCAATAGATGACAGTTCCGGAAAATGAAAATTGGTAGATACGTTGGACATTCATCTATGATTTCGCTGAGAAAAAGAAACAGCTTATGAAAGAGTGTTTTGGATTCCACGCTAAGACCTAAATTTTTTGACAGATGCTACCACTTAAGAGGAATTCATATGAATGTTGGAGACGTATTCACCTTGGCTGACATACTCCAGGCGCCTAAAGGAGCATTTTGCAAGTTTTGTATTTTATTTCACCAACATTAGTATAAATGGAGTCCTAGGCTCTTAATAATAAGACCTTTCACTAAATATAAAGATGTTCATGCGGTTTGTAGGGACATACAAACAAGAGTGGCATAAAACTGCTGTTGAAGCTGCAGATTGTTCCTACAGGACGTGCAGTAGACATCCAAATTAACAGCATTCTAAGAAAATAGAAGAAAAGGTGAGAATTATCTGGATTGGAGAGAAAGATGTTGTGATTATTTTTCTGGTACGAGTGATAGTGAAGATGAAGGTGGAGAGAAAGTGAAAGAGAATCATTTTGTGTTGTTGAGAAGGTTGGGGTATATTCGTGACTCGGGTATGTCTGATCCGGAGTGAGTGTGGTGGTTTGGTGTGAGGTAAGGGTTTGTTATGTGTGTGGTGTGTTGTTTTAGGTGTATTGGGTGGTGGTAGTGGTTTGTGTGCCAGTAAAAGTGAGGTGGTGTGAGGACGGTTTTGTTCAAGTGAAAGAGGGAGAGAGATTGATTGTTTTTATGTTTTTCTCGTAGATGTGCTGTGCTGTGAGAAGAAGATGGAAGAAGATGATGTCTGTTTTTTTTTTGTCCTTTCCTTGGAATGGTAGTGCGCAGATGAAGATTGGCTGATCTAGAAGTACCGGGGAATGTCTGCAGTTACTTAGCAGTAGTGTTTTTTTGTGACCAGATGACTTATCATCTGGTGGTGAACACGCGTGTGTTCATTGCTTTTATTCCCTTCCCTTTTATTTTTTTATTCCCTTAAAGTTATTTTCATATATTTAATTTTTGTTACAGTAAAGTCAAATCCTATATGTGAACTGAACTCTTGTGCTTATTTGTGTAATTTGGTTACGGGTGTAACGTAAAGGTAAATGTAAATGTAGTCTCCTCCCTCTGTAACAGTACTAATTTACCAACTTGTAAATTCAGGTCAAGGTGCGCACCGGAAGTCTGGAGTGTAGTATTAGGTATTGAAGTGAGTTTACGGGGTGTGGTGGCTTAGGTATTGGTTATCCGTAAATAAAGTCAAGTCAAGTCATTGATTTCTTGTAAATATATAAAACGTAAAACAATAGCTACGTTTTTGGTACCTAAAGCAAAAAGTATTGTTCATTTTCTACACTGCATCTTTAAGTGCTAGCTTCCTGAAGTCACATGGACAGAACATAAGGGTGAGTTGATAGTGTGTGTGTTTTACCTTGTTTTTGTTACCATTGGGTTAATTCTCAAGAGCAAATAACAAAGGCTTGTGTATGCTGAGTGCCTTAGAGGAGCACTTGGTGGTTGTGTTATAGGTGTTGGTAAGGTGATAAGATGGGTAAGGATGATAAGGATGGTGGTAGCGGGAGTGGTGGTGAAAAGAAAGTAGAAGTGGTTTTAGAAAAGAGGGTGCGTAGAGCATGTCCTGAGTTTAAAGGTGTTCTGAATGCAGATGAGTATGATTTGTGGAAGAGTAAAGTTATGTTGTGGTTTAAGATTTGTGGTGAGGATTTTGAGCAACCTGCAGGTGATATTTTGTTTGGTTTGGCTGCAAAGACTTATGAGTGTGTGTGTATGGTAGACTAGGAGTCGTTAGGTAAAAAGGAAGGTGTGGATGAAATAAGGTGACTATGGTAACGCTGATACAGTGGGTGTTATATGGTGAGTGTATGTGTGTATATAATTAGAGGTATTCGTGATGGCTGAGGTCAGAGATGCCCGCGGGCCGATATTCTCGGTTCCTATGGTTGACTCATGTGTGTAGGTACGCAATATATTTTGATGTTGGGGTAAGCGTAAGTGCGAGTTTATGGTCACATACAGTACCATTGTGTGAGAAGCTAGTACCAGGAGACAGTGCCGAGGAGAGATTGGTCAGAAGAGTCGCATTAGTGGCTAGAGTTATAAGTCGGAGTGTAAGTGGAAAGACTGTCTCTATGGAGTAAGGGGTTTGTGGAGCAAATTTGAGGATGCATAACTTATGTGGCAGATAGTTGGAAGTGTACAGGTGTGGAGTCTATGGGGTAATATATAGTGTAAGTGTAACAATCGGTCTGTGTGTGGTGTATGAGGTAGAAACGTCTAGGCAATCAGAGTATATTTCACAAAGGAAGAGTATTCCACCGTAATATCGCTTATAAATATAATATGATATCATATAATTTATTATAATATATATATATATATATTAATATATATATATATATATATTATATATATATATATATATATATATATATATAGGTATATATATATATATATATCATATATAAGATATATATATATATATATATATAATAATATTATCTATATATATATATATTAGTATAATATATTTTAATATTTTAATAAATATTATATATATTTTTTAATCCTAATATATATATATTTGTTTTTTTTTTCCCAAAGCCCCCTCTAAGAAGAGGCCACAATCCATATTCTCAAAAAAACTACTAACAGGCTTACCAGGAAAAGGAATCATTTGCTGGACATGCTGGTTCCATTTTAGCCGGCGGCAAAATGTAAAAAAAAAAAAAAAAAAAAAATTATATTCTTCAAAACTTTTAACCCTTGCGAGATGGATTAGCATTTTTGGGAATCCTCGTACATTTTTGAATAGGAAATGTAAAAAAAAAAAAAGAAAAAAATTATTGTTAATAATTATAGTAATATGATTAGAGGGGCTATTTAGAGACCTTTTATTGGTACTCGTTAAAAATAAATAACTTTCTATTAAAATTTTTGCTTTTTTTTTTTTTAACCTAAAGAATACCCCCAAGGTATACCGCACCGATGGCAGGAGTTCGCGGTCTTCTCGGCCTTCCGGAGGAACTACGGGGTTGGACTAATTCCCCCCCTCACGGGAGGGTCTCGCGGAACCCCCCCAGCTGCTTGGTAATGTGGGTGTCGCGGGGTTCTCCGCCCCTCCCCTACGCGGGGTATGGGAAAACGTCCCCCCACCTGACTG